>CAJNRD030001121.1:1338165-1631736 GCA_905319865.3 Cotesia congregata
AGTTTGTAACGGGCAATTTTTCCCAATTTTATCCCCTTTGGCTCGATATAGAGCTCGCCGGAGTCCAGGGTTGAAAACAAAAGGGAATAATCTCGGTCATTAAATCAAAATACACAAAGTGTCCAATTAAATAAAAATATTCGTATTTAACTAAATAAAAGTTCTGTATTTTTAAAAATAGAATATATACATCAAACTAAGTTAAACAAAATTTATATATATAGTTCAAACAGAGTAACGTTGTATCACACACACAAGTATACAAAATGGCGTAATACCAATAAGATGGCCGCGGCGTACAACAATTATCGCGGTCAAAACTAGTCTCTGTACGGTATACACGGTCCCGGTGGAGTCTATTTTTCCCTCCCAGAGAGGAAACGCGGTCTAAGGTGCAAAACCCCTAAATCACCCAACCTCCCTTCGAGAATGAGTGGAGTGTATCCGCCTCACCCTCGCCTACCGAACTACCCCAGAGAGAGATCGGAGTGTATCCCTATCTCTCCCATCTACACGACTTATGATCACCTACCGTACCTCAGCTGAAGGCCTTGGCACGGGGAGTCGCACTTTCATCCGGTCGGTCCCTGATACCTACCTGGGTCTTGGTAAGACTCCAGGTAGAGTATCATCCTCTAGAATTACTTGGTGAAGAGTATTCGCCCGAGTAATTCTCCGGAGAAAGAATTCGCTTTTCCGTGATAAAATTTTGGACTTTATTACTTTCCCAAAAACTCACTTACCACGAACCGGAATGATCGTTTTTGCCATCTATCCGACGTCATTGAACTAGCATTTTAAAATAATTATTTATTATTTTAATCGCAATTTCGCTCATTCTCTATCCATTCGTCTCACCAAATTCTAAGTTTTTATTTCCAAGTCCCAATTCTTTAAAATAATAATCGTCCATTCTCTCATTTTATATCCATTCGCCGCATCGAATTCACAATTCTTTATTATTTTAATCGTCCATTCTTTCATTTTATATCCATTCGCAGCTTTCCCATACTAAAACTTGCTTGTGACTTAGAATAATTTCTCAGTCTTTAACAATTCTTTTATAACGATTTTCTTCTGCTCGCTAAACTTTCTCGGCTTCAAAATAAATTCTCACACGTTTAATTTCCTAATTTAATCATACCTTAAGTAACACTAATATAATATTATTAACTAAATACATACAATAATTAAATAATAAGCACTGCCATAATCATAATAGATATTTCCATTAATTCTTAAATAATTAATAAAAATAGACCTATATACTCAAATACCAAAAAGTAAAATCTTTGTCATAAAATCAATATCAGAATATTTTTTCATATGTTCTTTGTTATTCAAGTATAAATCAAACAAGCTTCTCAAATATGAATTTGCGATCCAAGTATTTTCAATTGTATCTCAAAGAATTCGTCAATCTAAAAGTGTATCAACTATCTTGCAAGGTGAAGGAAATATGTTTCTATCTATGAAAAAGACATTCTTTGAGCTCACTGTAAAGTCAATAAAAAAGTTACCGAATATTTTCAATGAAATATAAAACTATTCTCTACATTACATGTAAAAAAAACTATCTCACACCTAGAGAAAATGAATTTCTACAAAACAGGTCTATTTATCGATCGTTAAATTTTTTGGAAGATCAAAAATAGATTGACTGGACTTTTTTTGATTAGAACAATTTTCCGCGAGGTGAAATAAATATATCTATGAGAATCCATTGATCCACCCTTAAGATCGCTGAAAGAGCTTCTGGAGCTTACAGTTGGGCGTTACCTTCCGGCGACGTCAAAGACATAACCGTGCATAGAGTATGTACTTATATCATATACATTTGCCACTCGCGCCTCGAGCTTATGCACAATATATTCCCATATGTATACAACGCTAAATTTATTTCTCACGAAATATGCAAGCGGAAGATGTACTATGAAAAACTTCTTAATAAACAAGAAGAATAAATTGTGTATACAGTTACAAACTGAATATGTAGTATACGAGATATCGACATTCATTAAATTTCGATTTATCCGATCGAATTCAATTTATCTGAATAGTGCGCAAATGAATATTCTATTTTATTCAATGAAAGCAAACTCCATATCTAGAAATTTTTCTTAGTTCAAAAATTATTTCCTTGAATCAGGTTAATTTTTATTTTAGTGATGATTTCTTTCATTTCTACAATGCACCAAATTAATGGAAGTAAACAGACAGATTATTTGATTAATGCAAATACTAATTATGCTATGTTTGTCTTTACACGCACACCAATCATCTTCTTGCGATATTGGATGTTAATAAATGATCAATGCATCGCAAATATTTGTTCAGGTCATTAAATTGCATATCATTTGATTCGATGTTGGATAATTGATTTGTTGTACTAGTGTAGAATAAATGAAAGCTGTTACAATGAGTGAAGTATGCTTGAACATTCAATAATAATGATTGCTATTTTGAAGAGAAATTTTTCACATCAAGTTTAGTATTTAACTTTTTATATTTGGCTTTAATAGATTTATTTCAAATTGAATTCACTGATTGCCAAAAAAAAAATTCTGATTATAATTAAATAATATGAATCCATCGTCGACCGTGGAAAGTAATTTGAATATTTGATACTCAGTTGTTATTCAAATATTTATAATTAAATAATATTTTTACGGCCTCCCGTGATGTGAAATTCATGGGTTTGAATGACCTTTTATTAATTAAAATGTTTGTTTAATTATCAAATGAAACGGTTCAGAATACCGAGTAGTATTGAAGCACTCGTATACATTTTTAACGTGGATAATTATTGTTGTTACATCAATGAACTGACCAAGTTACTAATAACTAACGAGTATTTTTATCCATCGAAACTCGAGAATTTTCAGAAAGAATAATTTTCTGAAAATCAGAATAAAAGCCGCGCATCAAACAAAAGGTTCGTCCAATTTCCTGTTTTTTAATAATCTGGTGGGAATCCCTCGGAAAAAAGAGCAAATTTAAATTAAAAAAAAAAAAACTATTATCAATTGCTCGCATGAAAAAATAAATAGGGCGGTTCTGATGGAGTTCCTTATGAATAACAAAACCCTCCACTCACAAAGTAAACTATAAAAAAAATTGACCCGAAAATAGTAATCGGGACATGATGTCACGATAAAAAAGTAGATAAAAGCCCGAGGGTGAGGACTTGACAGTAAATTCTGACGAATTCATGTAAAATATGAATGGTGGGTAGTGAGGTAGTTGCCTGCAAGGGACGAATAAAATAAAAATCTCATTCATTATATATTTATTCAATTTTCATACCGACACTTTTTATCACGTCTGTTTGGGTGAAAGCGTTATCAATTAATTCCTTTGATTACACAAATGATTATAAGTATTACGGAGGAATGGGGGTCACAAATCCTAGATTGGTAGAGCAGGATGTCAATAACGATGGTGATTGCCAACCAAGAGATATTATCGCGTATTTCGTCGACATTTCGGATATTACTAGCAGATAAACCGGATGTGATGGATAATCCAAGTTATTGAATTGATGTTCGGAGAACTGTTAAATGTCTACTTCATATCATTCCAAATTCACATGCTCTCTTTATTTCCAAAAATACTATATACGTATTTTATTTTTTATTAATGCAAACAAATATGAAAGTGAATAAGCGCTATAAATTATAAATCATGTCCCGTAAAAACCAAATAAAAACTCACGTATGACGCAATAAATTCCGGATGAAATATTAAATAAAAACATCAAGTTAAATAACATAGAGCGTAAAAAGTTTGACAACAAAATTTTTATCAAGAAATTCCCTGGAGATGGAAGGAATAAATCCGTGACCCCGGAAAAGTAAAGACACGACGGGTAAAATGCCCAAGGCTATTTCTGAGAAAACCAATAGCAATAGCAATAGCATTCGACTTAATAGTGAATATAGTATGAGTTAGTTTATAATAAAATGAAATTTCAGTCCTCTGTAATATAGATACACTAAATCGTGGTTGTCTTCGTCTTTTCATTACTCCGCCGTGACTC
Organism: Cotesia congregata; assembly: GCA_905319865.3. Lineage (NCBI taxonomy): Eukaryota > Metazoa > Arthropoda > Insecta > Hymenoptera > Braconidae > Cotesia > Cotesia congregata. The sequence continues at coordinate 1,342,205 of CAJNRD030001121.1, forward strand.
TCAGCTTTGAGTGATAGCCGTTATAAGCCCTCGGGACTATTTCACTATTATATACTATACGAATCAGCATAAACTTATTCTGAGTTAATTTTACGCTGCGTAAGCGGATTTGAGTACGTTTATTATAATGATGTGGTGGAATTAAACGGAAAAGTCAATACTAGTCATCATTTGTTGTCGTAATTATTATTATTACTATTATTATTGATAATGGTTGGTATTTTAATTGAATGATAAACCGTTAACTGGTGTATGCATTTTTGCGGACTCAAAATATGAGTTGTTATTGAAAAAACAATTTTGTAAAAATTATAATAGTAGAAAAATTTATTGAGACTTTTTAATGAATATAAATTTTTTTCTTTTTATCCATTAAGAATAACTTTATCAGAATTTACGAGTTTTTTCGGCTTTAAATAAATCTTCGTTCTTGTAATATTAATTAATCGCTTCTGATACGAATAACACAATTTTTAATGAGAACGATAAATCACTACATAAGAAAAAACTCCGGTTACAAAGTAATCATGAGGTTACGACCTATTAAAAGTTAAGTGGTAATTTATGAACGTTCCATACTTTCGGAAAAAATATTCATCTGTTCAATTAACATTTAGTTACAACGGTTAAAAATTAAAAGACGGTAATTAGTAAAATTATTACTTTTTTATATACTGATAATGAGCGAAGGTCTAAAAATAAAATTCATTTACTTTACTTAACTTTTTATTCTATTCTACAAGATTACTTTTGGAGTAATTACACGTACTTTTACCAGCATAAGAAATTTACCAAGTCCTCGGAAGTAATTTATAATTAAAAAATGATTAAATTTTTTTTACTCATTAAGTCATACAGAAGCTAAGTACTCGAGTTCGAGGTCAAATTTTTAATGTACTATTTTTTATTATTAATATTAATAAATTCTTAGCTGCGCAATAATGTTAAAAGAATAAATTGGGAGTATCGAAGTTGGAGTAATGCAGGTCATAATGTAGATTGTATATATATAGTGACATAACAATCATTGGTTTATGGCTAAATAGCAATATAGAACAGAAGGAAACCTATATTGGCAGTAATACCCCCGAGGGGCATCGGCACGCGCGAATTGCACGGTTTCCCGAGTGAATGCACTTGGAATCAACATTTTGCTTACGATATTGTGTATAGCTGTGTATATAATTCCTCGTTGCAGTTTGTCGAGCTTTGTGCACGTGCGTATGTGGTTTTACGGGCAGTTGGTATTGTGCCATAATAACGAGTCGACCGGACGTGTCACCGCAAAATTAGCTGGACGATCAGGGTTTCAGTTCACCCAGCTGATGCTCAATGCCAACCAGTTTGTGATCTTTTGCCCTAATTAGCAATAATTATTTTACCTTTTTAAGCTTTTAATTAAAGTCAATTTTATTTTTAGTTTTTTTTAGCTTAATTAATAAAACATCAAACTTTAACAACTCAACTCATTACTCATCGCATGAGTTTTCTCTTGACTCATTTATCATTAATTTATAAAATTTTGTCACGGACTAATTTACCCCAATTGCAGAGTACAGACCAGACGTGAAAAAAATCAATGAACTATAAATATATATCGAAATAGCCGGGCTAAAGTCCGAAAATAGAAACTAGCTAAAGGTTAATTAAAAAAGGTAAAATCGAATCCGGTTAATTTTTGTCACTCGAACTCGATTGAGTGTAAAAGTAAATACCAGCAGCAACTAGAACCGTTAAACGTTAATCCACTCTACGGAATAAATTAATCAAGGAAATAGTAAATTCCCGAGTTCGATAATTATCTCAAGTCACGATAAACTAATTATTGAGAGTATTCCTCACGTTCTATTTCCTGATTCCCGGAGATAGAAACATTATCCCAAAATAATACTCTCCCGTTACGTGTGCAAGAGATATCATCTAAGTAATTTCCAACTAGTCACTAGTTACTATTAATACGCTCAAATTATTTATACTGGCTAATTCAGATGAATTTTGTTAATTTTACAATTTGTTATTTGATTCAATATTTAATGCAGTACAAAAATACTTTTAATAAAAAAAAAAAACTTTTTTATTAGACGAAAATATTTTCTAAAATTTATTTATTTTTTTTAATACGACTTTTGTTTGAAATTAAAACTTCAATATCTGAATCTAAACTCTTTAAGTTTTTGAACTGGAAAAAGTAAATTTATTTATTTTGAATTATTCATTTCTATTGAACAGATGTGATAAGTGAAATATTTAAATTTCCAGAATTATAATCCATCAATATTGATATTCCAAAGAAGTTATTGACTAAAATAATAATGATAATTTTGTTATTGTTCCAGATACACAGAACGTTCATTCCGAGGGCATCCGAGAGGTTTGATTATTTACGGTATCACAACAGGAGTACCAACCTATTCGGCAGAGACAAACACGAACTTTACTAAAGAAACAATGCAGCCTGCTGTGGCACCTGAGGATGTCAGCAATGTCTCAAGAACGGAAACTAGTCCAACAAGAAACACAACTTATAATGGACCCAACGTCACTGACTCGTCAGTTATAAAACAATGTCCTCTCATCCCACCTAACCTCGGTAAATATCTTCATTTATTTTACTCCCTCAGAAACAACTCACCAACATGAGTATAAACATTAATAACCAACAAAAGTTGTTATTTATTAGTAATTGTAAATAAATTGAATGAAACTTACAATAGCTTTTTCAGCCGACGTCGGACCAAGAACAATAACTTGAAAATTTTTTAGAGTTAAACTCAGATTACTTTTGCGTACAATTTAAACGTAGTTGTTAATAGAAAAAAAAATTACATCCGACTTTTAGACAGATTGAAAACGTGAAAACGTTTCAATAACATGAAGTGATAATTTTTTTTTTTACAGCCGGTCCATTAGTTGTCAATAAAACTCCCCCGGAGCTGTCAGTGATCGAGGTGAAATTCACGGACGTGAAACCAGGTGGAAAAGGCTCGCCGTCGAATTGTAAGCCGCGATACAAAGTTGCCATTATAATTCCATACAGAGACCGGCCTCAGCATCTTCAAACGCTTTTATATAATCTTCATCCTATGCTACTTAAGCAGCAGATCGACTATCAAATATTCATCGTTGAGCAAGAAGGTACTCTACCATTAATTTATATAAATTGTAAATTAAAATATGGAAAAAAAAAATTCTTGGATTCAATATTCGTCTCTAACAGCTAATTTCCATATTCATATTTTAATTATTCCCTCAGATGATATTTTTTAAATTAACATTTTTAAAAACTGGAATTATATAAATATTTTTTTTTCACAAAAAAAATATCAATTTACGACTTTGATAATTCGTCACCCGATTAAAATAATCAATGAATGTAAACACGCTGAATAGTTGTAAAAATTCGTCACTCATGAAAATAAAATTAATTGAAATTATTTACGACTGCGATAATGGATTATTTGATAGATAATTAGTTCAAAGTTTATCTGTCTGTCAATATAAATATAATGTTGATATATACATATGTACATGTTTGATGTATGATGGTATTAATACAGTCAATATTAACCAAAATTGTAAAGTTAAATTCCAAAGTACAATAACATAATTTCCCGATGTAATAGCTTCGGGGAGTACTCGCATATTTCACCAAGTTTATTGTACATACGTATAATGTACGAACAAATATAACTATCTTCTATCTTTTGTGCTATAATATTCATGGCATAGATAATATCTGTTTTAAACTTGAGGGACATTATTGTGATAACTTTGTTTGCTTTGTTTATCAAATTTTCAATAGATCCGATGTAGTAATAAAAAGAAAAAAAAATTAACTTTATGAGTCAGTACTTGTTATAGATTGCAATGTTTTATAATATAAATATTATTTTTTTTTTAATAATAATACGAACGATCAAAAAGGATTTCTAATTATTTTTCTCCTATTTTCTGTCGGGATAGTTTCGATTCTCGGAAAAGCGAATGTTTGATTTTTCAACCGTAGTAAATTGCTTAAAACTCGCTCGGGCAGAAGTATTGTGATAGGTGCTAATGCTGATCAAAGTAAATTGAAAATCTCAGCAATAATAAAATTGGATTACTTTTTTGTTGAAGAAGATTTAGTGTTTAGTTTTGAATTTTAGCAAAATTTTTATTTTTGTTAATCATTAAAGGCAAAATAAATTCATTAATAAATAAATTAATTAACACGACTCAAGATTGAATTTATAGATAGAAAAATTCGCTAATATTTTAAATTACTCGCACTTAAAGTACATTATAGATAATCATTTTTACATCTTGTTGAAAAGTTCCATCTTTTAAACTTTCAATTTCTGTAAGCGAAGCATAAAAGAAAGCAAACGATTAAAAAGATATTGGAAAAATTGTTGATAAGTGGAAAAAAAGGAAATGAAAAAAGTTATCGACGTAATTTTTACTATCGGTAGATTATTATACTTATAAACTGTCTGAAGACGATAAGTTATAATTTATAATGATAATTTTAAAAAAAATTAAATCTTGTACAAAAAATGATAAAGTGCAAAATTATTGAAAAAAACCATGCGAAAATTCGGGAGTTTCTTCGCAATTTTCGAAATAGAGCAGTCGAGAACGTTTTTGATATGAATGAGAAAAAAAGAAAAAAAACCAGGAGTGTATCGAGCAGAAAAGATAAGTGTATGGATATAGACATCATCCATATCTTGGTATGTAAAGCTCAAGTAAGGCGGAAGTGAATACTTGAAGACTCGAGATTCTGCGCTGAAAGCTTCTGCGTCTTCATTGAGACAGTTTATAAGCATATACCTATCGGATTCGTGAGGATGAATGTATTGTGAAGAATTTATTAAAGTACCAGGGCATGAATAGCTAAAATTCGATGCAGCGGTATATTGCGTGACCGATTTACCTTTTTGCATGAGGTCAAGTTGAATTTTTTTACTCTAATCCATATACCAAACTAACACTTGAGTTTTATTTCTTTCTACCGTGATTTCGCCAAAACGTTATTAAAGAATCTACCATCTAGATTAATCTGATGAATGTGTCGGGAATTAATGTAACTAATTTAGAATGGCATTCAAGAGCGTTGTTCATAAAATTCACTTTTTACAGTCATTAAGAGCAGTCTTAATTCATAGCTACAAAAAAACATTTTTTAATTAATTTATTTCAACTTCTACTTTCTAGTCTTTTGTTCAAGTAAACATTTTATAACACTAATCTCTTTATTTATCGTCCTCATTAGGATTTATCGCAGTAATTAATCTCTCAAAATTACTCAAACTTTTTTTTTAATTTCACAAATATTTATAGACTATTAAAAAAGTGTAAAAATAAACATTCAAAGTTTTTTTAGTTGACAAATCTTTTTTTTTGGTAAAACACGATTCGATTTAAAAAATCTTTTTCAAACATTTATGATTCATTTTACTAGAACGAGATACGGAAATCGACATAATTTTTTGTGCACTATCAGAGTCACTTAAATCGACCCTACCATACCACATAGACCACACCATAAATGTTTATATGTATGAGCTATGAATATACTATGAATGTTATCTGAAGAAAAAATATAAGAAATAATGGAAAAAAATCAGTAAAATTTTATTTTATGTTTCTGCATTAGGTAACGGGCCATTCAACCGCGCCATGCTGATGAATGTAGGATACGTTGAAGCGCTAAAGGAAAAAATATTCGATTGTTTTATCTTTCATGATGTTGATTTACTGCCAGAGGACGATAGAAATCTTTATACTTGTCCTGAACAACCACGACACATGTCCGTTGCGGTTGATAAATTTAAATACAGGTACCTTAAGCAATAATTTTACTCTAAGGATTTTTTATTGTTTCAACCTAATATTGATTTTTTTAACCGTATAAATTTTATTTTTTTTTTTTTTATAAATTGTTTGATGCATGATATGATTAATACTGAGCGAAAGATTGAAAAGTTATTGGAGGTAATTTTGAAAAATTGCAGACTGCCATACGCGGATTTATTCGGCGGAGTGTCAGCAATGTCACGAGGTCAGTTCCGGCTGGTAAACGGATTCAGTAATATGTTTTGGGGTTGGGGAGGTGAAGATGACGACATGGCGAATCGCATAAAAGCCAAAGGCCTTCATATATCACGCTACCCACCTAATATCGCACGTTACAAGATGCTTTCACATAGAAAGGAAAAAGCTAATCCACGAAGGTAATTTACAACTTTTATTCTTCAACGATAAATCTTTTTTTTTTAAAGATTTTACTCTTGAAAATCAAAAAGTTTATTTATTTATTTTCTTTTAATAAAAATTGATTTATTATTTTTTTTTTTTTTTTTTTTTAATAAAAATTGAGTTATATTTTTAAATAAAATTTCTTCTTTTGAATATCAAATTTTTTATGTTTCTAGTTGAATTATTAAATAAAAAACAATGAAAAATAAAATGTTTCACTACCATACTAAAATTTAATATTTTATAACTACACAAATATTTTTTTATTTTCAGGTATGAATATTTAAAAACAGGTAAAAAAAGGTTCGCAACCGACGGCTTGACGAATTTAAAATACGATTTAATCGATAAAAAAAAATATAAACTTTATACTTGGTTACTTGTTAAACTAACGCCCCCGCAGCCCAGCTGATGGCTACCTTGGTTTGGTTGAAAAAAAATTCAGCCAACGGATAATAATAATTATTATCCACATCCAAAAGTGAAAAAATTAAAAGTTAAAACAAGCAAGTTTATAAATGAAAGACAGAAGACTCGATTTAAAATATAATATTAATAACAATAATAATTATGATGATAATAATAATGAAAAAGAAAAGTAAAAAGTGACGAGATGAATGAAAGTGAATCAAGTGTTATTACGTCGCACTGTACTCTGAGATCCCATATTTTTTTATTACTCCCTTTTAAAAGTTATCGAGTTATATAGTTAACTAGAATAACGAATTAGGAACTGTATAAAATTAAAAATATGATAAATAATAATTTTTAAACGTGCCAAATGATTTAAAAATAAAATAATTAAACAGTGTCTTAATATTTGGAAGATAAATAACTGTGGTGATTTTATTGTATTTGTAATAATTGATAATATTAGCGCGTATTATATTATACTTTGTTAAATATTTTTATTTTTTACTTATCTTGTATAGTAATAGTATTATTAAGTGATATAAATGTATGATTAAGTAAGCATATGCATATATTTTTTATCGATTATTATTATTATTATTATTGTTATTATTATTATTATTAATTATGTAATATTTATTATCAATAATATTTATTATGGAAATTTGTAGTGCGTTTTTTTTTGTGTTGTATTTTACTTTTCAATTGAAATTATTGTTTGAAATTGAAAAGAAACACTGTGAATTATTTAGTAAAAATGATAATAAAAGACTTGGTGCGTGTTAATTCCGACGGAATGATAAATTGTTAAGAATATTAATAATTCTATTATTTATTCACGGAAAAACAGGTAGCGAGTCTTTGAACTTTGTGTGAAGATAAAAATTTTTTAAATCCAGTCACGGAATTCTAAAATTATATTTTTATTTTATAAGTAATAGAATTATTAATGTTCGTATTAAAATAATTTCTAATTAATGATAATAATAAATATTAAGTAAGTGAATAAATATTAAAAGTAGGATCTGATTTCCATGATGTAAATTATTAGAAATGCTTATTTTTTTACTCGAGTATTTGTTTATAAAAAAAAAAGTAATGACTATTAAAGTTCAGTGTGATTTATTCCAAGGCCCGATGATCTCTGATGTAATTAATTAATCACTGGATGAAAATACTTAAATTAAATAAAATAAGTGAACTATCTTCAGATCATTGTCTAGTTTACAAAATATAATTTTCACCATACGCAAATTTGAAACTACATTATTCCGTTGTTGCTTTATAAAATAAATCATTGGGTTCATATCATATGTATGATAATCATTATCACTTATGAATATAAATATAAATATATAAATATGAAGATACTATTAATGATTAAATAAACTGCATGATACTTAAGATGAAAATAAAGTTTACGAAAAATGTCAACTAGTAAGTCGAGGGCTGTGAAAATGATTAAAATAAACGATCAAACTCGTTGTGGATCAAAGAAAATGAAGCGATTGAACAAAAAAGTTTATTGACAGAACTGTTTAATTAATGAGCTTGTAAAAGTTTTTTTCCATCTAATTATTATTATTCTTATAGTTGTTGAATAATTGTTTGTCTCTATTATTGTAATCAAATTTGAATGTAGGTGCTCATTCATTACGTTAAGTTTAGTTAATTGTTTTTCGACTCCTTTGTAATTATCTCAATGTGTGATTGAATTGATAGAGAGAATTAACAGCTACATTATTGTAATTTGAGATTTGTTACACGAAAATAAAAATTAAAAATCACATTTAGTAATTGATTGATAATTTTTTATTAAATCAATTGTATTGAAATAAATAAAAAATATTAATCTAAAAATGAAATTTAATTTTTTTTTTTCAATTATTTCTTTTAAAAAAAATTTAATTAATTATTGTAAATATAAAACAATTATTTAAAATTTTTCTAACGGACTAATGTAAAGCTTCCATTGATAATTTTTATAAAAAAAAAATTTATTAAAGAATAAAATTGTTAATTTTTACAAACTTCAGTAAATAAATTTCTGAATGAAAATTAAGTTAGCCGACACTCAAAAATTTTTATTAATTAAAAATTAGAAATAAAAAACAATTTTTAAAATTTTCTACATGTGAAAATTTTTGTTTTAATTTTTGAAAAATTATTTTTCAATAAAAAAAATTATCAAATGTCGGCTAATTTAATTTTCATAATTTCATAATTTTTTTTTTATTAAAATTATTGTCTTCCAAAAAAAAATTATTTCCGTGTAATAAAACTCAAAATAAAAAACTAAAATGAAGACTATCAGTAAAGACAGATAGTGATTAAATAATTTACCATAAGGCACTAGATATTTGCTAAGCATTTATTAATTAAAATGGTAACGATAACCTCTAGATGAATGAATCATTTGCGGGTTGTGCAAAAATAATGATTAAAAAAATTAAAAAATATGAACCTACTCCTATGTACAGCTTTTGAATATTACGAATGAACGAGTGTGAAAAATAATTGAAATTCCAGTCGAAAAAACATGTAATAAAAAATAAAAGTGTTTTAAAAATTACTTACATTAATTATTCACTACTTTGTCTTGATAATTTTTCTCAGGATACTGCTCAGGTTTTTGGCGGTAAATCTATTGGTCGACGCAAGCATTCGAGTGATCATGTCATGACGGAGAAGACGGTGAGCCAACACGAGCTTGCAACTAATTTTAGTGTCTTTACAACGTAATTCTTTACTGACAATTCGCAAATTTTCTTTTAATGAAACTCCCGTACTTGCTTCTAGATCTTCTATAGCTGTTTGAGGCAACAATGACGTTAAAACCGACTGAAAAATATTAAATTGTGTGATTGGAATGAATATACTGGACCGCGGTGACGGTTAGCGGAATCGCTGAGACAGTAAGTGCGCTGTAAGCAAGATGGCCGTTGAATTCAAACTCGCGCATGCGCAAAAGTATAAAACGGTTGCGCATGCGCAGACAACGGCGGGTATTTTTAAAAGTTTTAAAAAAAGTTACGAAATTTTATGGCCGTTATAAATAATAAAAATAAATAATTCTTTTTTTTATTTTTTTTAAATAGAATATTAATTCTAAAACCATTAAAAATTAATTACTTCGTCGTTGAATTTTGTTAAGAAATAAATTAATTATAAAAACGCTTTTTTTAATTTATTTCTTTTAGGAAAGGGATTAGGAAATTTTATATTATTTATTCTAGATAAATTTAACAATAATTTTGATATTAAAATAAACTTTTTTTCATGACTTACATATTTTTATTTTATTTCATTAGATTAAAGTTTATTGTACTCTCTTTAGGAAGATTTTAATTTACAATTAATTTAATTAATTTTTGTTTATATATATTTTTGTGAATGTAATAATTCTAAAAAATAATTTATCTAGTTCATAATTGTTAAAAAAATAGTAAATAATTAAAATTACCTCACAAAGATCCATTGATATCCAATAAACCATTTTTCGCGTACTCTTTCTTCGCGCTTCTCGACCACCGGCATTAAAATACACAATATCATGACACTGCTCATCATAAAAATTTTCATTATAATAAAGAAGCAAGTCTTCATCTGACTCACTAAAATTCATTTCTTCTTGATCTGACTTAGTTAATTTCAAATCTTCTTCATTCGACTTAGTTAATTTTAAATCTTCCTCATCTGAACGACTGAGCAATCGCAAATTTTCCTGATCCTCAACTACCAGTTCAGCATTTTCAATATTTCTTTCCAAAGACCCATCAACTCTATCTAAATTTTCAGCAACACAATCAATCAGTTTATCCACACATTTTTCGCTCACCTGTAAAATCAAAATTAAAATAAAAAAATACCAATCTAAAATACACCAAACTTACTCTTTTAGCATATCTCTTTATAACTTGCTGCGAATGTTGTTTTTCAATACTTGCGACATACTTCTCTCCTTCATCATAATCCATACAAATTTTCTGTCCAAGAAAAACACTCAAAGCTTTTCCAAATCCATAAATCGGTTCTTTATCTTTACAGAACGCAAGTAAAATTTCCATATAATTAAGGCTATCATCATTTGAAAACATATCGCAGACAAACAGTTTCATTAAATAAAGCCTTCCTATTTCTTCTTCATCATTCTCTTCTAAATCAATTTCTTTATCTCCAATTTTTTCATCCTGAGACTTATTTAAATCATCTGTATCATTATTAAACTTCTCTGCCTCAAAAATTTCTTCTTTTTCAATTTCTTCATGCTCAATCTTCAAATTAAACGGCCAGAGATGCACAGAAAAAAATTCTTTCCTACTAATAATTTGATCTTTATCACTATCTTTCTGCTTGAAAGCATCCAGTGCATCAAGCATCGCATCTTGACTCAAGTTAACATCCAATGCATAAACAATAAACTCTCTCCAATCGACAGTATCATCTTCAAAAACCTCATCAACTACTTTTTTAATTTCCTCCGGCGTTAACTTCAACCACGCAGTGGGTAAAGAAGAAATAACATATTCTCCCTCTTTCAACTCTTCTTCCTCTTCTTCCGCTTCTGATTCTTCGCAAGTGACCAAGTCTTGCAAAATATATACAAAAGAAACCTTTGAAATAATCCCACGAGGTTCTACACTCTGGAAAACATCTTTCAAATAACACAACTGTTCTATTCTAAATTTATCATCAATTTCTTCCTCTGAAACCAAAGGCTCAACCTTAACGTCTTTAGGAATAACAAAACAATCGTTAACTAAATTTATTTCTTCTTCAATAAGATGTTCATCTTCAATAGCTTTTTCAAATAATTTAACCAAATCATTGACATTATCAATCTCAATTTTATATCTTTCATTTATCGACTGACCAGCCAAAGAAAATCCTCGCTTAATATTTACAAGAAGAAACTCAATGTCCGCTTTGACAGCCGAATTTAGTATCTGCACCCTCATTTTTACTCTATTTATCTCGTACATCAGCGCGTACTTCCACTCTAAGAATAAATTTTTCTTCTTGGATCCCAATTTAACTTTCTTGGGTTTTACAGAAACATCAGATAACTTCTCAGACTTTTTTTTAACTCTTACCGTTGAACAACGTCTCTTTGATTTAGAACCACGTTCTTTCTTCAAATCACCAACCGCTGAGTCTGATAACTCTTCAACTATAGATTGTGCATAATCAATAGTCGGCGTTATTGCTTGTAGACAATCATCTATAACTTCCTCCAAATTATCGCTGACACCCAACATCAAGCTCTGAATTTCCTTTTGCAAAGCAGCGTCATTTATTTCTGGTAGCTTTGGACATTTTTTTTCTTCTCCTCCACAATTTCCTATTAATAATTACAAAACTATCAATCGATCTATAATTAATTTAAATCAGGATGTTGTAGACCAAATTTATTGGTTTACAAACAAATAAACAATTAAAAATTTTCATGTAAAATAAAAAACTCAATACAAATATCTAAAAAATAAATCAATGAATACCTTAAAATTTGGTCAACAACATCCTGATTTAAATTAATTTAGACCTGATTAGAGCAATACTATAAATTCATTCAAACTAAATAATTTTTTTTTTTAAATATTAACCTGAAACTTTATCCAGAATAATTTTCCTAAAAATATTATCTTCAATCGTCCGCTGCAGCATCGTCAAGTAATACCACCTCAAAAATTCCAAAGTATCCACAAACCGGTTTATCTCAATCTGTATAATCCTGACATAAATATTAACCAGCACAATAATTTGCTTGGAAGTCCAGTCATCCAAAATAATCTTCTTCCTTTTTTCATCAGCTTTTAGCCTTTTTGCATCACAAATCTCCCATAATTCCATCTGAAACTCTTCTACGTCACCGCGCAATTCACTCTTCTCAACTTTATCAAAGCCACCTTCAATTACGCTATTAAAAGCCTCCTTGAACTTCTTCACGAGCTCTTGCTTATCCGAGCCAATTTTACCGCTTTGGGCCACTCGATTGTAAACAAAATCCTTGTAAGGAATGATTGCAGTCAAGTTTAGCCTCTTCAGAGACAAGATATCTTTCAGTTCATTAACATAAGTACTTTCGCAGTTCCTCCACAGCGAAACCAGCTCCTTGGCAACCTCAAATTTAAGCGGCAGATCCACCCAAGTCCAGTTTAATTCGCCAGGCTTGACTTTACATTCTTGAGACTGCGAACTTTCAACACTCAATGATTTAACAGAGCTATTTCTGAACTCTTCACTCTCAAAAATTTCTTCAGAAGACTTCCTCGGAGCTCTAACATCCCCAATAATTAGTCTCACGACTTTTTTCAGTGTCTTGCTATCACACTCATCATAATAAACCACCCGAGCTATTCCTTGGTCTCTGTAGAATTCATCCACACGCGTTATATCTTCAGCTCTTACTTCAAGCAATTCTTCAGCATTTCCCTCAACTTCTGCAGGTTTTTCAATCATTCTTACGTACACGGTCAAACAAGAATTATATTTTGCATCAGATTTCACCAAATGCGGCAGCAGTTTTGATTCTCTGCAATCAGATTCGCCTGAATCTTCGAACTGTATCTGAGGTTCAAATTCATAGTCTTCAATATCATCTTCATTGAAACTGAAGACTTTATTGACATCAGTCAGTGGTCTGCCGCTCAATGACAACTCAAGAAACGCTAGTTGTCGATAAGTAACTGGATAATTTATCAAAACCCAGCCTTTGATGTCGTCAAAACTCTTCAGGTACTCGAAAATAACCTTGGCTATTAATTCATCAGAAACGGGTTCACCTTGGATGATAAATCTGTGGGTCCATTCTCCGATATAGGCGCTGTCGCTCAATCTTGGGTGCATGTCGTCGAAAGGAATCACTTTGGAAGTCTGCGTTTTTTTGTCAATTTTTGTTATATTTTTGCTTTTACCTTCACCATTCAAAGTGGAATCCTCAGGACTTTTTATGGATGATTCCGAATGAGTTTCAAGTTTAAATTCTTCTGCACTGTCTTCATCCTTCTTTTCTTCTTTATAACACTGAAGACAATAGTTAATAGCATCTTCCACCCGAATCACGCTTATTTTCTGGTGTTTAAGTAAATCTTGCAGTGTTGAATAATGCTTTGGATCAGAAACTCCAAGCAAAATCGCTCGAACTTTAACCTCAGGAAGTTTAGGTCTTAAAAATTCTTGAGGAAATTTTAGAAGTAACTTATGAACAATATAACCTAAAGTAATACTCCCTAATTCGATGAATTCTTTACTTTCCTGGTCAATCTCCGGTATGAATTCATTCCAGGGAGCATTGATGTCAATATAATCCCTTAAATCTTTGTCCTGAAGATGATCGATCGAATTTAAGCAAGCTGTTACATGTCCTTCTGCTTCATATCATATATATCCAGGTATATCTGTCGTGTTGAAATGCGTAGTGGTGAAATGTATTCATATATAGCGTGTGTACATAGACATTTTCCGACACTAACACCACCAACGCTCCAGATATGTGCTGTGATATACAGAACGGCTCTGCGATACATATGTACATACTTGTCGCAAGGGTGCAACGGCTTTGCCCCATTTACCGGCACGTCGAGCCGTTACGCGTAACGAGAGAACGTGTGTCCGTTACCGTTATTACGAATTTCGTTGACCGCGTGGAAATTCTGTAAAAAGTAAACGACCGAATTATTATTTGGTGCGTTTTCATTTAGGGGATGAAAAGTTTGAAAAATAATTACAATTTTTATTGACGGTCCTATAAAATTGTTTTTTTCATCTATATCAAGATATTTGGAAACATTAATTAAGCGTTTTTTCAACAAAGTTAAAAATTTTTTGAACCAAGAATTTTTTTAGAATATTTCAATATAACTTTTGACTTTAAACCGTAGGTATTGTATAAAAATTCATTATATTGATTAAAATTAATGTATTATATTTTATAGAATAAGAAAATTCTCAAGAAGACTTAAATTATTTTGAAAGTAAAAGAAATTCTCTAGAAACTAGAAATTTTATAGTGAAATTTTTTCTCGTGTAAAATAGAATAATTTCCTAATTAGCCAATAATTGGTACATTAATAAAAAATTTACCTAAATCAAAAGAAAATAATCTTAAACCAATAAAATAATTTTCAAGAGTTTCATATTGAATTAAGCAATCAAATTTTTGAACTAAGAAGAGTTTATTTAAACAAAAAATAATTTTTTACTTTAGATTGTTTTAAATAATTATCTTGGCTTAAGATTTTTCTTTGAAATAAATAACTGATAAACAGAAATCTAATAATAGATAAAGTAGAATTGAATAAAATTTTAATAATGAGTCAAGAAAATTTTTCGTTAAAAATTTTCTTTTAGACCAAGAAAATATTTTTTTGAGCCAAGAAAATTCGTTCTTTAAAAAGAAAAATTTTTCTTTTTATGTGTAACATAAATACTAGTCTTAATTATTTATTTTTTTGGAAAAGACCCAACAGCCACAGGCCACATAACTTTACATTTGATATATTATAGATAATTTTATATATTTTTATAAATACTTGTTTAGTTACAAAATAGATTGCGCACTTAGGTACAAAAGCTTTTGATTAGAGTAAAATATATTTTGTGACTAACATTTCTAAGGAGACGGCGGCCAAAGGCCAGTTATTAATAATTAATAACAAATTGTTTAGCAATCAGTAAATTAATTAAAAAAAATCATAGAATTACATTATAGGGTTTACAGAAAAATTAGGAAAAGGAAAAATAAGTCAAGTGTTATTCCTCCATTATAACATTATGACTTATGACTATTGTGACGTCTGCTAAAATCTAAAAATTTTGTTTTTCTTCTAAATATATGTAACTTTTTATTTTTAATTTACAATTTATCATACCCTTGAAGTCTGTAGAAGAGTAATCTGGCCTAACTTTCCAAAGATTTGATGACACCCTTTCTAATTTTCGGATTTCTATTTTTTTTTGTCAATACCTTTCAATTTTTCAATGACTTTTACCTATTTTTGTAAAAGGTAAATTTCGAAACTACTCATGAAAGTACCTTGATTTCCAAGAATTAGAAAATGCGATGACGCACGGACAATTGCCCTTCACTACCTTTCATTTTTTTGGAATAATTTACCTATGGAGCCCATACAATCACTGATGCTGCTAATCATATAAATACCGCCCGAAAATCATTTTCTGGCAGTTCGATTTCGCCCAGGATACCACTTGTTAGCTCCGCGTCGGTCGGCTCCGGGCATCAAATTCTTCGGAAGCACAAAGTACTCCGTGATACACGAGACAGTGCCTTGCTCGTGATTAGGTTACATTCAGTAGCACTATAACACGGTAAATTCATTCGATATTTGCCATAGTTATATTCCGTTTTCTTATTTTTATTATTTTCCGCCGTTGAGCGTTGATTTTTCCGCGAGAATCGCGAAGTATATTGTTTCCGCCGTTGAGCGTCGATTAGTGTTAAGTTTTGCGCTTTAAGTCGCGAAGATTAATTCATTATTTGTAATTACTCAATTTCTCCGTGATACACGAGATCCGGTAATTCGGTTGTGAAAATATCTTAGCGTCGATTGAGTTTTTTTAAGTTTTCGCGTAAAATCGCGAAGATACAAATAATTAGATCTCCTTTAAAAAATAAAGTTACAACTAAACAATAGAATAGGTTACTCGTGACCGAAGTCAGCAGGATCCATCATCATCATTCTTACTCTCTCTAAGTTAACACTTAGAGATAACGTTCGAGCTTGTGTACCGCTCCACACTCCAACGCAATTTTTAATTTAGCTCCCAAACGGACAAAGTGGTAACGTTCGGATATTTGAGATTTCTATTTCATATTCCTTGCGCCCATCACTCACCCCGTTCGTGACACTATTAATAATTTGATGACCATATAGTGCGAAATATTCTTATGAGCGGCTAGTGATAATGCATTTTTAATACTTAATAAAAGTTTTAACAACAGGGTAATGTTTCCCAAGCGTAAGTATGCATTTAAAACACCATAGAGGTGTACAGACATAATATAACTAAGAAAGTACTTACTTATAACATTTAATACAGAATACAAAAGCATGTATAATATATAATGTAAAATGTATAATATATAATATAGTTTATAACAGGTCTTTATTCCTCTTTTCATAGTGGTGGTGAATATGAAGATGGGAATTACGAATTCGCGGAGCTGCGCGACAATTCCTCAAGTACGGGGTAAAGCCCCGGTGGATCTTATGCTTGAGCCTACAAGTAAATCACGCGTAATAACCATTCGAGCTCGTAAGCCTTATATACGATGTCTGCGCGATCGGGTGTCTCTTTTGCTCACGCGTATCGAATAGACTATTAGGTAATATGAATGTGTGTATAAATATACATGTATGCATCCAAGATACAGGTATAGATATAGACAGACGAGTTCCTAAGAGGAAACGAAGCTCTTTCTAAGACACCAGATGCTCCCGACTCTTGTTACTATTTTTTATCTTTTTTCTTACCGAGTTAAACTACCTCGCATTCTATCGTTGAGCAACGACGTAATTTTCCTTCAAGTAACTATTATTAGTCTTACACATTATTCATCCTTCGATTCATTGTAATCTTATGTTATATATTAAATCGGAACGATAAGTTTAAAATAAATCAGTGAAATTTTATTTTTTTTTTCTTGATACTTTAGATTTTTATTGAAAATTTAACACGCAAAGAGGATTTTAGAATTTTTTTAATTTATTTTATAATGAAAAAGTTTTTTCTGGATTTATATATAAAAAATAGTTGAGTAATTTTTTTAACTAATTATAATTTTAGACTTGAAATTTTGACAATTCACCTTTTAAAATTTATATATATAATTAATTGAATTTTTAATTAAATATATATTATTATGTTTCTTGAGTTAAAAAGACGTAAAAAAATTTTTTTTGCTCCAATCAACTTAAAAATGTCAGAATTGTAAAAATTAAATGAAATTTTTCTAGAAAAATAATTTAATAAAAAATTTATTATTAAAAATCTAACTAAATTAAATAATTTATTTATATTTATTTAAACGCTAAGGCTAGGAGTCAAATGGCTTAAAAAAAATTAAAATTAAAAATTTTAGCTTAAAAAAAATTTTAATTAATTCCTATATTGTAAAAAAAATTTTTTTATTGCGTTTGAAATTTTTATGTAACACTCTTGTATATAAAGTTTATGCAAATTAGCGGACGAATGTTAAATATTGACCAAAAATAATTTTCACATAAATTTTTTTGATACTATGACGAAATTTCAACATTAAAAAACAATAATCAATAAGTCTGTGGATGACCGATTCATTTTTATTATTATTATTGTTATTATTATTTAAGGATAAAAACAATAAAAAATAGATAAAATAAAAAAATTCTCTAGTACTTTTTGTAAAACCCTATTACATTTATTGGAAAACATATATATCTCTTGCAATTAAAATCCTTATCCATAAAAAAAACAACCATTTTATTGAATATTTTTAAAAAACTGTAAAAAAAATGCAGTAAACGGTAAAGATTCAAATCCCCAATAGTTTCAACAGTTTTTAGCTCTTCAATTGAATACTCGAGCGTTTTGTTCGAACTTGTATAGCCTATGATGGATTTTAGAGGCGTCGCGGGATCGTTTCCTCCCCCTCGTTATCGCTTAGTGGCTTTATCGGCCCCGGCCCCAGTTAATCGCCCCATAATAACGTGTTGTCACCATTATTGTCGCTAATATTTTTAAATAAAATAAAAACACAATGCCAGCAGTCGTAAATAATTTATTATCGTCTGTTATTTATTTTCAATCGTCTGTTGATAGTAAATGGCCAAATGATGAATTATAAATTTATAATATCAGATCATAATGCATAAAAAATAAATAAAATGAAATGTAGAGTTTCATTTATAAAGGCAAATTTCTTTATAACTTTTTAGTTAAGCAGAGTGACGTTAGAGAATCTTGAAATGTTGTTAACTACTATCGAAGTCAAGTGACACTCAAAACTCAAGTTGAGACGGATCGTTGAACTTTCTTAATAGCCGTGGAAATTGTGTCAAGTTGTTGATATTCTCAAACTATTGTCATTTAACACGTTATTGATTTAATTATTCATCAAACTATTTATTATTATAAATAACACTTCTTTCTTTTTATTTAATATAATTTAATTTATAATCTATATTATTAAGAGAATAAAAAAAATTTTGTGTCCAGGATAGTCATACGATAAAATCGGTTTTTTTTAGCTTGCATTCGAAAATGCTCTATCTCTAGATACATAATTAAAAAATGACCTTTTTAAAGATATAAGCTCATCCCGATGTTGTACTTATCGAGACCTTTCATTTGAGTACCCACATCAATTTTTCATATATTTTATATATTTATATATATTATATATATGTATGTATGAAAAATATATAAAAAATGCAAGTGGGTACTCAAATGAAAGCTCTTGATGAGTGTAACATCGGGATGAGCTTATATCTTTAAAAACGTCAATAGTTAAAAAAAGTACAGTGTAATTTAACAAAAGCCATTATTTAATAAAGCAAAATTTTATTTATTTATAGTTGACAAGCCATGGCAGTCACATAGCGACATAATAATGCAAGGTTGCTAATAATATTTAAATCTGTAAAATTTCTTACGTTTACTGGAGGAATTATAAAATTAAATTTTTAAAAGTATACTTTAAATTCAATCAAAGTACTTTCATCACTTAAAACTTTTGTTAAAAAATCTACACTGACAAAAAAAATTAACTTGATTTGAGAGAAAAATTCTTGAATCAAAATAATTATTTTGAAGAATTTTATCGTCTTGATTTAAGTAAAAAAATTCTAGTAATAAGACATAAATAAATTTACAGTTTAAAATGTAATTTCACAGTTTTTAAATGTACTTTTACAGAGTTTATAAAAATTTTAATTTAAAACTGTAATTTTTTCAGTTTTTCTCTGTGTACAATTGAGAATTTTAAAAAATATCAATGATTATAAAATTTAAAGAAGAAAAAATCCATAATATAAAACAGTACAATAAAGTGATATCTTCGATTTAAATAATTACTCTTTTTACATTCAACCCTCTTTAATTTAACATAAACTATAATCTAAGTGACTTTTTTCTAAAAAAAAAAACAGAATTGAACCTGAAGCAATTCTCTAATTTCGAATTAAAAGTTGATAAACGAGAACTCTTTTGTAAAAAGAATAAAGCGGATAGGTTTCCACTACATTATACATATTCAAGAAGTAGTTGAATTTGCAGTGAAATAGTAGGCGCATTGCTCTGTAGTCTATTTCTACTATCTTCTATCTACTATCTGCTGGTAGTATTATATCCGAGAGAGAGAGAGGGTTAAGTTCTCTGTGCAGTAGCACCATCGTAAATGCTACCGGATCGAGATACGATGGATTGATGAGGCACTTCATTAGTGGATAACGTGATACGTTGACTGGCCTTGCATTCGTTTACTCTCACATCGACACCGCATGCATATACATACTTAAATATATGTATATCTTTAGATCAGTATAGTGAGCTTAATCCTTTCATCCCTTTTGTTGCTCTCAACATACACTTGCGCGGTGTTATGTGTAGTTTGCTAACTGCGCTATGCTATGTGTATACCTGATGACTATATCAAACGAGTATATAGAGTACCAGACAAGTTTCGTTACTATTCTCCCTTGTATCTTGCATTATATTGTGTTCTCAATAGATCCTTCTAAGTAGTGTGGTATGGGTATTATGAATATTGTGTTACCAAGAATATTGGGGAACATTTTACCCTAATATTATGTTACTTACTTTATTATTTTGCTTAATTTTGATTTTAGTTAAACAACAAACTTTCGTTTAAGGAGAGACTCTAGTGAATAACTTGCTATTAATTAACAACTAAAATTGTTAAGATAACATAAAAGTTTTAAATAATTACAATTAACTACACAGAAAAAAAAATCTTTTTAAATCAAGTATATGATTTTGAAGAACTTCATCTTTTTGATCTAAGTAGAAAAATTCTTAAGCTAAGAAATTTTTACTTGGTTTAAATAAATTTTACTTTATTCAAGAATTTTTTGTCTTGATTAGACAAGACAATTACCCTCTTCAAAATTATTTTCTTGGTTCAAAAATTTTCCTCTCGAATCAAATTGTTTTTTTTTTTTTTTTCAGTGTAGAGACAAAAAAATTAAACTATTTCTGAACTTCTTTGGTTGAATTTTAATTAAATCAATGATAATTATTAAAAATTGATAAAAATCTAAACTATACATCGATTAAATGGACAAAAAAAATTTTAAAGAATTGTTTTCATTTTTTTTTTTTTTTCATTAAAAAAAATGAAGAAACTTAAAAATTGAACTTTTTGGTATAAAATAGAAATTTTAAAAAAGAAAATAAATTTTATAATGTATCGAATGTCAAAGCGTTTTTTAAAATTTTTTTTCGTTCAAAGAAATTAATGAAACTTTAATTTCAGGAAACGTCTCATAAAAAACAATCTGAAACTTTTACAGAATAATAATGGTCGTTTAAACTTTCATAATTTGACAAAATTTACATACTATACTACTGCCGCTAGAGTCTCTTTAATTAATTAAAAACCGATAGGAGAATATGTTAACTATTAATAAAATCATTTGTTTGAAAACAATTTGTTCATTTATTAAATTTAAATTAATGTTCATTTAAATTTAATTGTTATTTTTTTTTAAAAAAAGTACATTAATAAATATTTATTAAGAGTTAATATACCTTATTAAATATTAACAAATCCCCTTATCAATTAAATTATTCATAAATAATTTAAAATTAAAAGCAAACAGTGAAAAAGTTGATTGAAGTTTGATTAATCCTTGATTTAGTTTGAAAGCTCCGCATATTTTTATACTTTTTAAATCAAAACTTTGTAAATCACACACACTGAATAATTTAATGGGATATCTTTTCATTTTTCAGTATGCATGGATTGCTTCGGCGTTTTCTGTTGTTCTCTTCGGCGTTCGCACATTTTATTCGTATATATAGAGGAGAATAGCGTCCGTCTGACAGCCGGACCGGAAGGGACGATATCTAAATCCGAAATGATTTCCAACCGGGTGCAGATATAATTGTTACGCTTCGCTGAGGCGAGTTGAAGCTCACTTCTCTTGTCTGTCGTCTGCGCTGTTTCTATCACTGGCAAGAGAATCGACTGTTACATGAACTGGATACTCTTCCGCAGCTTTCATATTGCAACTGTTACTTTTCTGTACTACCAACAGAAATTCCGATTTATGCTATGCTTTACATGCTAAATGTCAAATGTAGTAAACTTTAAGTAAATTCGTTTATCTAGAGTAGAGATCATGTTATTTTGTGGAAAAGGTTTCATATATGTTTAATTTTAGGATTATGTGATTTTGTTTCAGAAATTGTTTCATCTGAATTTTGAAAAATATTTTGCATATTGTGTTTAATGAAAAATTGTGCAAATCTAATTGCAACCCATGCGCGCCGCCTTGGTCCCTGATTTTAGTTAAATAAATTAATTTTTTAATAAGTTAACATTGACTTTTGTCGAATAGATAAATAAATAAATCCAAATTTAAAATAAGAAAAACAAAAACAATTACCGCGGAAAAAACAATTGTATATAGAGGTCTACATTGGTATAACAAATTACCATGTGAAATAATAAACGAAGACCGATTAAATATATTTGAAATAGAGCTCAAAAATTATATTATAAATAATTTTGATGGTTTTAAAAATATAAATAGTTATTAAGAATTTATATATTTATTTTAAAGAAATTGTTTATATTTATATATATTGTAAAAATTGTAAATAGCAAAGCTAATAAACAATAAATATTATTATACTTTTTACTAATTAACTATGTCAGTCCCATAAAAGATACTATCAACTAACTTTCTGACAGTTTTTAAGTTTACTATCTTAAAAAAAACAAATAGAATAAAAAAAATAAATTTTTTTGTTATAATTGCAATACTTCTCCCCTACTTTTACTCTAAAAAATTACCCAAATAGAAGTTATAGTATCGTAAATATTGAATCAATGTAAATAAAAAAAAAAATCCAATATAATTGACTCAAAATTATTTTATTGGTTCAAGAAATAAATTTTTAAACCAAGAACATTTTTTTAAAGATTTTTGTCATATTAAATCAAGTAAAATAATTTCAAGAATTTTTCTACTTGACTCACGATAATCAAACTCTCCAAAGTTGTTTTTTTTCAATACTTCTTCTTTTAAATCGTTAATTTTTTTATTAGTGTATTTTAATAGATTTGTAAAAAGTTGAAACTGTATTTATGACCCAAAGATATTTATCAAAAAATGCTTGTACATCGATCAGAAAATTTTATTTACAGGAAGTTAAATTCTTAAAAAGAAATAATTAAAAAAATTTAATTTTGTTCCAAAAAAATTTTAAATGGTTTACTCCATAAAAGTTTAATAAAAAAAAACCCACCCATGGAACAATTTAATATTAAAGAATTTTTAAAATAAAAATAATCGCGGTCGAGATTATAAATTACTCAATATTTGTTCTTAAACAGAAACTTCAATCACAAATGTTAACGTTGACAGTAGCCGTCTTATTTTCTCTTGAGAATATCAGACGCGTGGCTGACACGTAATTTCCCGAGTTAGCGCGTCCAGATGTAACTATCAGCAGCAGTATAGAAGTAGTTTACGGTATCGTGCGGCCACATGATTGCAGATCGAAAGTAGAGGCTACCTCCTGCCGGATCAAATTAAATGTTGCTCTCCTTTCATTTTTCCATCATCACCTAATCCAATGGAAAATAATAATAACAAACAAAATAAAAGAAAAGGTAATATGTACACTATACACAGATAAATGAAAAGAATGAAGAAGATATTTCTGTTATTAATGCCAAAATCAATCAACGAGGTTGTATATATCCGTCAATACCCATCAACACTGCTTCACTGTTGTCTGTTTCATCTTTATCTTCATTCTTGGCTTTTTTTTTTCTTTTTTTTCCTACAACTTATTCGCTCGCGCTCTTTTCTTTGCTCTTCTTCTTAAGCTCAAGAGATCTGAACCTGTAGACAGTAATCATCTCTTGGACTTTGTAAAGCTCTTGGGTTTTATGCTGTCTCAAGCTCCTTAAAAGTAACTCATCAACAATATTAACAAAAAAAATATATCCAGAGACAAGATAGTGTCTTGCACCAAGTGCATTATAAACAGTGGCAAATTTTTATTAATGAAACCTCATGGGCCCACTCGATGAATATTTATTCATTTTATTTATTTATTTATAGTAAAGGCACCAGCCGGATGGCAAGATATTAAGTACAGAAAGATTTTGTGTTCAAATTTGTAGCTATCCATAATAATATAAAATATAGAATTTTTATAATAGTTAGATTAAATAATTAGAGTAAAAATAATGAACAAATATTAATTATTTATACATAATTAATTTTTTCACTTAGAGACTTGTAATGAGTTAGATTCATAATAATTTTAGGATTTTTAATGGGTACGGTGATAGGTTCTGTTAAATAAGAAACGTGAAGTTAAGTTACTATGTATATTATGTGCACTCAGGACGGGGAGTTAGGTCGGAATAATGGTGTCCACTACTGCACTTTGGGTATCAGAGTTGAAGTTCAAAGGGTAGTAGTGGGGTAGAAGGCCCCGAAGATTTGCGAAGGGACACGAAGGAAATCTTCGGGAAATAGAAAAGTGTGAGAAAAGTGCAAAGGGGCAATAAGCTTTCGTGACGTCAGCGGGCCCGAGAGTACAGCTGGCCATCTGACCTCGGGTCCTCTATCGCTTGGGTTTATTGCACATAGAAAAAAGAGTAATAAACAGGAAAGGTTTTAGGAAAGTTGTTGGGAAAAAACTCATGGGAAAAACCCATAAGCCGGAGAGAAAAGGCTCCGGATCTTAAAATGTACAAATATTTACTACTTAATCCTATTACAACTGAAAATTTAAAACTAAATTATTCTATTGAATCTACTACATTTTACAATCTCAAAATCTTAACTGTAGCCTAAATGTCTAACAAAATAATTTTAATTTTTACTAAATTTTTACCTAATTTTTAAATAATTTTTAAGTCAGCGGTCACATGACCGCCACATAATAATAAAATTAATAAAGAATATATAAAGAAATACAAATAAGATTTGAATAAGACCTAATTGAAATAAATATTGACTTATACTACAAATATTTACTATTTTTAAATTCTTGATTTTGTCTTATATAACATTGCACTTGTAGACATAGAAATCAATTGATAGTAAATATTCAAATATATATTTAATATTTATTCACTGATAGAAAAGGATTTAAAAAAATTTTAAGTTTTTAATTTAATTTAATAATAAAATAAAAATTGATTGAAAAAGTTAAATCAATCATTTGATTTTTAAAAAGTTTCAATAGTAGCCATTAGGCTAAACCGTATTCCGGACTTCTCAGTTTCTTTAACTGGAAAAAGCGGATATTATAAAAAATTCACGGCATCATCCTATCCGATACTTTTTTAGCGAAACAGTTGGAAAAAGATTTGCATGTGGCAGCTTAATTACCGTCCACGTTCGAGTGTGAAATTGTCAATTAGTTCGGGCTGCTCGTTCCGGGAGTATACAAGAGCAAAACTGGCAAGCCAATTAGCGGTGGACGGATTCCAAATAAGATGCTTCACTGATTTTGTAATGGATATATTTATTTATTTACTTTTACTTTAGTATTTAATATTTATTTGTCAATTGGATACATTTAATTATGAGTGTCCAAATTAATCATTCCGATTGACTATGTAATTGTTAGTAAACGAAATCTCCTTTTTATCGAATTATTTTTATTTTATTAATTGATGTAAAAATTTTTTCTTTTTTATTTTTATTAATTTATTGAGTATAAAAAATAAAAAAATTGGAAATTTAATGATTTTTTCATAAGCAAAATTTTTATGATAAAAACATGTTAAATTTACATGAAAAAAAATAAATTGAATAACATCATTTAATTGTATTAATTTTTATAAAATTGTAGTTATTTCAAATAAGGAAAAAATTATGAACAAAAATATTTAAACGCCAAAAGTCGTTTCTATGGAAAAAAAAAAGTAATGATAAACCGGAGTACTTTGAACAGAAATAAAAAGTCACGAGCGAGTGTGAATACGTTCGGAAAGATGCAGAAATGTGTTTTAAATGCAATAAAATAGAATAAAATATGTAAAAAAAGGAAATGAAATAAAAGAAAAGGACGATAATAAAAGCGAAAATAAAAGAAACGTGAATTTTTAATTGTATTAATATTTAACGTGAATTTCAAAGTGATAAATTTAATAAAAAAAAAAAAAAAAAAAAAAAAATGTACTAAAGGTTGGATTATAATGACGAAAGAAAAAGTATTTAATTGCCGAGATCTTATCACGGGATTCGCATTCCGCTGGTAGATTGTAGAAATTTGCTGTTGAATGAGACTAATTTTCGAGAAAATTCCGACATCCAATGAGTCATTCTCATTAATCTAGTCTACGAGAATTCATTTGTCAGTTTGCGCTCTTGTTATCCGATCGTTATATTATTTAATAGAATATATACGTATATAGATGAAGGAAGAGAGAGGAATTAAGGAAGAAGAGGGAAAAAAGAGGCCAAGGATGAGAGATACAAGAGTTTAAGGTATTTACCAGCACCACGGTTATGACATTCTTTTAAAAAAGAATTTTCTCTTCACGTTGTGTTATTGAATTCTTATTGAAAAATCAATTTTTTTCTATTTCGATGGAATACATAATTAATTATTAAAAATTTTTTGAAATTGCATATGCATTATTTAATTTAAAATTTATTTTATTAAAGAAAAAGACTCAAGGTGTAATTTTTAAACCAAAATTTTTTTCTGTAAAATTTTTCAAACTAAGAAAACAAATTTTAGAAAGAGAAAATGTTTAAAGCCAACCAATTCTCTTTAAAATAATTCTCTTTGATAAAAAATAGTTCTTTTGCATCAAATAATTTTTTAGCGCAAGTTTGAGGTCGGAAAATAAAGCAATTATTGAAGAATATAAACAAATAAATGAGAGAAAAGCAACAATAAATCAATTTAATGGGTTCCTACAAAAAAGATAAATTTATTGATAATAGCAACATGATAAGGCTTTTTGTTGAAACAATATGAAGAGTAATGCAATTATTTCAATAATGCTCGAGACAAAGGGGTAGCAAAAACGAAAAATCTAATAAAATTCCTCCATTTAACCCGGATACGCCGAGAGTACGAGCATGAGAACGATGGGAAGAAAAGAGATGATATCCATCGGGATATAAAACGCAGTCGGAGGATGCTAGAGTATATACGTATGTATATAAATGAGTGTGGGTGTGTAAGAGTGTGTATACCTCAACTTTTCTCTCAACGTCATCTAGTTACCGGGTTCTCTCTCCTCCAGGGAGAGTCACCTCTTTTTCATCAAATTTATCGCGTTACCAACTTTTAATTGTCCATTAGAGAGTCGCTAATTAGCTGCTAGGACACGTCATTGAGTTGACAACTCGAAAAATAATAAAATTAGAATTTAAATCCTAACTTGTCCAAGGAGAGCTAAGGACTAGTATTAAATATTTTAGTAAAAAAGTTTGATTTTTAAAACTAATTTAGGGGAGGGGCATTAAAAGGTAGTTTGGATCAGAAAAAGCGCCAATTAGAAAAATATTAATTGCAATGTACTGATATTTATTTTAATAAATAATTTTTTAGATAAATAAATAAATTTTTACGTCAAAAAATTATTAAATAAAATCATATCACATTTTTTATGAGTTATTTTATTTAATTATTAATTTTTAATTTATAATTAATTTTTTTATGCGATATTACATAAAAAAATGATTGAATAAATTAATTTGTTTAATTATCTGTTTGATATAAAAAAAAAAATAACCGATAAAAAATTTTGTTAAATATTTGATACAAAAATATTTTGAGGTAAAATTTTTTTTTCTGAATATTTATTTGAAATTATAAAAAAATTTATTTTACTATTAATAATAAATAAAAATATGCATTTTAATGTGAATAATATTAATACATTTATTAGGGAATTCAGAACATGACAATTGATAGTATAGAGAGTTTCATTAACAAAAAAATATTTAACAAACAGAACTAACAATGCTTTTCACAGTAGACTAAATCTATTATTAGTATGAATTAAATATAAATATGTCCCCATCACAGCAAATTCTCGTTTACCACGAACAATGGGCCACTCTTCATCTTTTATGTTATTGTATAAATATCACAATAAATTAGATTAATTTTCAATTTTTAATTTATTGATGTCCGCCAGCTGGACAGCAAATAATCCATTATATTATTATATTATTATTATTATGGTCGGTAAGAATAAAAATAAATAAATAATAGAAACAGAACGGATGATAACATTATTGTTCTGAGGTAACAAGTGGTATAAAAACTTTACTAATATAAAGTTGCTCTATCACCGTCTTACACTCGATCTCTGCGTAAAACTGAGTAGCTTTTAAGATTAATTTCATTCTTGTGGGTAAAGACACCCTGAGCGTCAAAACGCGATGTATTTTCTTCCTTCTCTTACAATGTATATATATATATATATATATGCTTGAGTGTAGGGTGAATATTTTACGAGGGAGTTATAATCTACAAGGCAACCATCTTAATAAAAGTTAAACTTTTGAAATAAATTTAAATTAACAGATCTTTAGATATTTATCTTAATAATTGTTTAAACTAAATGTTAAAGTGTCATTTTATATTCTACGTGTACATTATTCTCTTCTGCACTGCTTTTTACTTTTTTATGAGTTATGAAAATAATACAACTGAAAATTGAGTTCTGGATTTTCTAATGACTAAAATAAATGAGTTTATTTAGTCATTAATAAATTCATTAATTTGAAAATAATTTATTAAAAATAAATAAATATTTTCTGATATTTGATAAATATTTTTTTGGAGTAAAAATACATTTTTTAAGTTACTAAATTGTATTTAATAAACGAATAATTAAATATTAATAAATATTTGTTAATTTTTTTCATATTAAAAAATCATTTATTAATAATTAATAACTCTTATTTAAAAAAATTATACATCTTGCTCAATAAAATTAAAATTTGATATTTTAATTACAAATCGGAAAAATTTGTTAATAATTATTAAAAATTTTATACAAAAATTTTTAAACATCCATATTTTCTTATTTTACTAAAGAAATTATTTTAATGTGAATATTGAATTAATTTAAGTATATTAATACAAAAATTTTCCGATGTACAACTAGTGAAAATTCCCATTATTATTTTCCGTGTAACTTTAGATTTTTTTCTTGAATTTTTATTAATAAATTCTTGACAATTAATGGGAAAAAAGACTTACAGAAAAATTAGTTACAAAAAAAATATCGGGCTTTTGATACCCGCACTTATAACAAACAAAGAGACAAACTCCGTAGTTTATGTCGCAATTTCAATGATATTGGACTAATGAAAAGAAACGAGAGTTTAAGAAAAAAGTTAAATGAAATAAAAGGATTTAAAGCTGAGAGAAAAATAATAGTATAAAGTTTAAAAAGAGATTAACAATCGAAAATCCATAGCCATTTATTCACGAATCACTTAGCAGTATTTTCCGTAACGATTTTCATCCTTAACTTTTCTCATTAATCCTTTCCGCGCTGTCCGCTTTTCTCTTTTTCTCCCAATGATACAAACTCTTATTTACTTGCTCATGTCCAATAGCAATACACGTTTCACGTAAATGTCAATAAAGTACAATATAAAAATAATTACAGATTTAAATGCGCAATTATTTGCGATAAATATATAATAATAATAATAATAATAATCCATCATACTTAGAATTAAAAAATTACTTAGGTCTCAATTATCCTTTTAAGCAGACAATTAAAACGAAAAGCATTAGCGTTAAAACTAATGGGTAGCATTAAATACCGTAACATTAAATTAAGTATAAATTTATATATACGTGAATGGTACGTGGAGCACTGGGTAAGGGTAATCCGAACATACAAAGCAGTAATTTTAAAAATTTACTTTTTATAGTATTTTATTTTATTCGTAAAAAGAGTGTCGAGGACCGTTAAACGTAAGAATACAACTGAGTTGCGCAATTTCATTAAAAGTTAATGAAAATTCTCTTCGTTTAAATTAAAATTGTTTCTTTCCACTCTCATTTTATAATAAACATTTCTATGCTCGATCTGTCGAAACTTTTATCTTCGTTCTTTTATTTCAGTCATTCTTATTTGGCTTTCTGTTTATTTACATTTATTCATTGTATACTGTAAGCGCGGTGGGTGTTTAATGTGCTTGTGTAAGGATTTGTCTGTAAATATACTTTTCTTTCTATTCATAAAATTTATAATTTTCCAACTCAACATCCACATTTCCAGTGCAACGAACCTTACAATTAGAATGGCCAATTGGAGTGCAAGTAATAAATCGTGCGTGCGAATGTCATGATAACACGGAACACGAGAAAGCAAAAGAAAATTTTAATTGTTTTTATTTTTAAATTATAGAAATAAAAGTATAGATTTTATTTAAAAATAATAATAATTTTCCGTAATAAATTTTTATACACGGCCTGATAGAGCCATTTATCACCTGCCCATATTATATTAAATATTATAATTAAAAATTAAAATAATCTATAATTAACATGTTGTAGAAAACAATAATTTTTAAGTAGTTAAATTTATATAAAAGCCAATGTAAGATAATTTCTTTAAAATAATATTTATTTTTAAATTTAACTCTCTTCTAAGGAGAAGATTTAGCGATTGTACGCTGTCGGAAATTTTTAACACTACTCTTTGTCGAAAAATTATATATGGACATTTATAACCATATCAAGCCATATATAATCAATAATCATATATATCCATTTATGGTCATATCAGAAAATTTTTTACTGATAATTATAATCTATATTATTAAGAGAATAAGTAAAATTTTGTGGCCACTGTATTTATATGATAAAATGGGTTTTGATGGTTAAATTTAGTATTATTGCAAAGGTATTAACTTGAATTTGTGCCTTTTCAAGGTTTCAAATTATTTTCACCAATAGTCAATTTATGATGATAAGTATTTAGGCTGCATTCAAAAATGCTCTATTTCTAGATACATAATTAAGAAATGACCTTGTGTATCTTGTGAACTATTGACATTTTTAAAGATATAAGCTCATCCCGATGTTACACTCATCAAAACCTTTCATTTGAGTACCCACATCAATTTTTCATATATTTATGTATATTATATATATGTATATATGAAAAATATATCAAAATGCATGTGGGTACTCAAATGAAAGCTCTTGATGAGTGTAACATCGGGATGAGCTTATATTTTTAAAAATGTCAATAGTTAAAAACGTAGAGTGCAATTTAACAAAATTCATTATTTAATAAATAAAAAAGCTCAAAATTAAACACCGTGTACTAGAATTTTAAATTAAACAACTTCACAGGCTCATGAAAGGTGAGCTTTAGTTTATTCTTTCAATTTATTCGGGAGTATTCCTGCCACCGAAGAGAAGCTAGTTTATGTTTGATAAATATTTTGACACTGAATGCATAAAGGCCGCAAAAATTAACATTTTTATTGTCGGCGGTCTTTGATCCGAGAAACGTCAGACTAGAACAGAACAAAGCTACCTATATACACCTAACTATAATATCTTTGAAAATATTTTGACGTTGAAACTTTCGAGACTGACTAATTTTATTATTTTGTATTTATTTATACTGATAGTCAAAACTTTCAGTGGAGAATTTAATTAGCGCTTACTTGAGTTTTGCACAAAGCTTTTAAAGATATTTATACTAATAAGAGAAAAGTACTACCGGCGATAAATCTATGGAAAAAGTGCATGATTTATTTTTAATTATTTCAAGTAGGAAAAACATTGTTCTATACTGTACTAATAAACTGTAACTAATTTTGGTATTTCGCATCTACAGAGAAGACTATTTACCGGTTCAGTAGTGTGTGAGCTATTCTCACGTGCCGACACTTGGGGAAAACTTTTGGCTCATTACTTAAGTAGCGCGAAAGCACCAACAATTTACGAGAGCCCATAGATACACTACACACCGTGTTCTCTTGGTAGTTCTCGATCTTCCCGGGATTACACGCTATCGCTATACAATGAAATGCTTCTCGTTAGAACCCATTGAACAAAAAAACATAAAAAATTAATAAATTGTCTAGATGAGAAAGAACTGGGTATATATACACACACTTCATTACACCGTGAGCTTTTTTCTATTTATTTCAGTAAAAACGTGTAAGTGCTGTCTTTGAGTTAATGTTTAAGTGGAGCAGTATTTAAGGGATAAAGCTTTTTAACTGCTCCAGAAAAGATTGTGTTGATGCTTATGAGATTTATTTATTGTGAATAATATTATTATTGTAAAATCTACTGAAAACTAAAAAACTGTCTGTAAAAAATCATTTATTCGCTTGGTTTGAACTTTAAATTCTCTTTTAAAAAAAAACAGGCCATAGAAGTCGTACTAAAAAACGTAATAATTTTTATCGGAAAAAATTGGACGTTGATAACTCGTCGATGGAAAAAATAATTGCAGTTACAATACCTTTTGCGTTATTTCATGCGTTCTGGCATCCATTCTTCGAGAATCAACGACCAAACGCGAAAAATTAACACAGAAATATCGATTATAAGCTTTGATTTTTTTATACAGAAAATAATTGGACTGAAAAAAATTCTAGTTTATTCAAAAGAAATATTTTTGGTACAAGAATAAAATTGCTTAGAAACTCATAAAAAAATTTTATTCAAGAAAATAAATCTTCAATAAAGAATAAGGCAAAAAAGACTCAGTTATTGACACTTGCAATTTTATTTTAATTAAAAAAAAATAACTCCAATAAATTAATGAATATAATTTTTAAGAAAATTGGTTTTTTGAGAATATTTTATTTTTTTAATTAGAATAAAATTGCAAGTGTCAACAATTGGGTCTTTTACCCTAATTTGAAACAAGAGTGAAATTTTAAAAATAATTAATCCAATAAGTCATAATTAAATGTTTATCATTGTTTACCGACTTATTAACTTGTTTTGCCTCAACATGCAATATATTTCGTTTAAAAAAATTGATGATGAATGTGTAAAAAAGTCATTAGCCATGTAATCGCCGTAACTCAAGTTTTTAAGTGAAAAATGAAGATTTATCGGACTGGAAAAAACGGCGTGATTTATAATAGTGACATTAGTTGATATAATTTAAATATATGAAGGAAGATTATTGTTTATTTAGTTCTCAAAATAAATCGCAGTGGGCATAAATTTAAACAGGTCATCGACTTGAGGCATGCATAAATATATATATATACATAGAGTGGACATTGCAGGTTGCACCGGGTGAGTATATATGGGCGAGTCGTTGTCGAGGTTGGAGAATCGACGGAAGGCATGAGGCCAGCAATTTCACCGGGCGTTTGGTTCCCGATACAAACGGCCATTATTCCGTCGCGTGACGACGCTTACACTCGACCGTATAATGACAATTCGGTTCACATGGCCGCGCCAAAGCAATGCACAACTTCCTCACACCCTCATCCTCATACTTGTTCTCGTTCCCGTATTACTTTGCTGCTCCTGCTTCACTCACTCAACCTTGTATTGGTCTCAGACTCACTAGCGTATTGAGGTATACGCTATTATTTACTGTGCACTATGTACACATACCTCTTGCCTCTTCTTTATAACATTCTTCACTTTACCCGTTAGCATTAGCCACGATATTCAAACGATGTACCGTCACCTACCTTACATTTCATTTCATTATGTTACATTTAACGGAGAAATCGATTGCTACCGGGATTCCTTTTCATTATTCTTAACTCAAACACACACACACACACACTAAAAGGGAGTATTGTAAAAAAATATTTATTACCTTTCATGTTATGACGACATTCAAAGGAAATTTTTTTTTTAAGAATTGTAAATGTTTTTAAATTATTATTATTATAATTTAATTATTTTTGTTATTACTTTTATTTCGATGTGAATTCTCATTTCCATTTTATCATGGCCTACAAAAAATAATAATAATAAACTAGCAACTTTGCAGTCACTATGTGACTGCTGTGACTTATGAACTATAAATAAATAAAATTTTGCTTTAGTAAATAATGACTTTTGTTAAATTGCACTGTACTTTTTTAACTATTGACATTTTTAAAGATATAAGCTCATACCGATGTTACATTCATCAAGAGCTTTCATTTGAGTACCCACATGCATTTTTGATATATTTTTCATATATACAAATATATAATATATATTTTAAAGATATAAGCTCATCCCGATGTTACATTCGTCGAGAGCTTTCATTTGAATACCCACATGCATTTTTGATATATTTTTCATATATACATATATATAATATATATAAATATATAAAATATATGAAAAATTGATGTGTGTATTCAAATGAAAGGTCTTGACGAGTGTAATGTCGGGATGAGCTTATATTTTTAAAAATGTCAATAGTTCACAAGATACAAGGTCTTAATTATGTATCTAGAGATAGAGCATTTTCGAATGCAGCCTAAATACTTATCATCATAAATTGACTATTGGTGAGAGTGATATGAAACCATGAAAAGGCACATCTCCAGGTCAAGACTATTTTATCATATAAAATACATCTTCGGAAAAGTTTTCTTTATTCTATTGATTGTAAAGATTAATTATTATAAGTATTATTGTTGTTTAAATAAATAGTTAGTAAAATAATAATACAAATATCTTGAATAAATCTCTTACTACATTAATTGTCGACTAAGCTGTCGCAAGTATGCGATAGCAATCCTAGACACGCTCGGAGTGCCTCTAGACTATCAAGGTGTCAATATTTGTAACGGCACGTCAATAATCCAGCCTTCAGACTGGTATGCCAATAATTGGGGCACGCGTTTAATCTTTTAATTTCCATACATACGTTTACCATAAATCAACAAGCGGCAACCTTAGCGAGAATAACCCGGAGCAAAACCCGGAGACCGCTGAAAATACCCTTTAAATTTCATGTCTGGTATATTAATTATACATTTAAATATAATTTAGTTAAAAATGCACCGCATAATAATTAACGGGATGTTTTTAGAAAACAATGAAGGCAAGCTATCGTTATGCAAATAAATAATAAATATAAATATAAATATAAATACTCATTTCCATTCCAATGAAAGCTATTAAAAATTTATCAGATTTTTAATTCTATTTTTATAATATAATTTTATTTATACACTATGAAAATAAAGATGTTTGATTATTTAATTATTTTGAGGTGACAAAATTTTAAAAATACTTTTTTATCAATAAAAATTTATTGATAAATTTATATTTAATATTTTTTAAATAAAATCCACAAAAAAATATTTAAAAATGATTTTTAATTTCAGAGTCAAAAAGTTTACATTTCTTATAATTTAATACAATAATAAAATTGAAATAAAAAAATTTATAGTTGGCTTTTTATAGTTATTTTCTTCATCCACTGCCATTGACTCACGCTCTCCGTTCATTAATAAGTCTGAAAACATAAAAAAAAAATTTTTTTTATTTTTAAATTAATTAACACACTCGAGTGCCAACTTTTTAAATTGGAAGTTGGCTACTGCGTGTTCTTCACCCACACCTAAGCTCTATATAATACATATATAGACAGAATGGAAGTGAATGAGTAAATAAAAGAGAGAATGCACCTCGCGATTTAATTTAGCTGAAAAGAAGACTGAGTAGTGGGATTTTTCGAGAGTTGGGGGTGGTGATAGAACAAGAGCTAGCGGTTTTACATTCTAACACCTACACCAGCCCAACATACTCCAGACTACATTGTTAAACATATATAATACTGATGTAATGTTATGTAATACATAATACACGTTGTACAAGTAGTTGTAGTGGTTCGAGGACCATGCGGGAGAACAGGAAAGCGGGAGGGGATCGAGATGCGGTGGCGGCCCCAGTAGTAGTAGTCGGTGTATAGTCAGGCAGACCGGCAGCCCATACCAACAACTGTAGTATGAAACGCATCATTACCCTCTGCAAGATCTAACGAACCGTGAGACGTTGGTGGTTGCCTTCTAGCTCAACATCAACGACCACCTGAGTCGCTCTGCTACGACTGGGAAATACCAAACTCCAGGATCATTTTTATACTTTTGTTTTTACAGGGAAATTTTTTTTTTATTCTTTAGTTTTCTTTTGATAAATGGCTTAATTTAATTATTAAGAGATCACACGAGGTTAAAATTGGACAAAAAATATTTTTTTTCGTTTTTGTAATGGATAAATATTTAAGGATGTGCGTAGGATATTTAATGTTGATTGGATAAGTATTTTTGAAGCCCCTATGATAAAAAAAAAATATATGTCGAAATATATAAAAAATATATATAAATTATGTATCGTAAATATATTTTTAATAATTAATTTTTGACCGATTTTAATATATATTTTATATATTTCAAATATATTTTTTTTATATTTTTAGCTATGTATTTTGAATATATCTAAAATATATTTAAAATATATAAGAAAATCGGCCAAAAATTAGTTATTAAAAATATATTTACTATATATATTTTTTATAGATTTTTAATATATTTAAAATATATTTTTTTAATATTATAGAAAAATCTGTTAAATTTAAAATTTTTAAATTTTACTTTTACATTAGAAAATTTGTATATTTTTCATTAGAAAAATTGTATAAAATTATATATGACCAAAACTCTCATATAATTTTATAAAAACATTCAATATAATTCCATAAATTATTTTTACAAATAAATTCCTGTAAATTTAACAGTTTTTTTTTTGTTAATACGAGATAAAATGGCCTTTTAATCTTTACATGACAAGAAAAAATGATAAAAAACCTTTTTTTCGTCCTTCTCAACGCGTATAATCCCGTAAAAAATAATTGTTATTTTTAGTAATAAAAAGATAAAAATAAAACTTACCAAAAATTTCAATGAACATGAATCTGACTTCTCGAAGAACAAGGATTACAAACAAGCGCAAGAACCAGTGTTCCGCAAATGATAATAGCAATTACGAGGGCGATAAGATACCAAGTGTTAAACGGACCGGATTTGGATGTCGTGATTTTTTTAGCGCCAGATAAATCAGCCAGTTCATACTCAGCTAAACCGAACCGTTTAGCCTTGGCGATAATGTACCTCAGGCGCCGTGACGCTTTTTCACACGACATCGTCTTCTGTGAATTTATTCTCCTTCTTTATATGGACTCGCCTCCACCCAGCTGCTTTTTTACGATTTTTCAGTCGGACAATCAAATTTATCATCCTCGAGATGATAACTCACTGGCTATCGATCCTTTTCCCCGGGAATCTTTGACATTTTGATTTATTCAGCGACCCAATATTTATTGAGCTACAACATAATCTTTTTTATTTTATTTACTTTAAATGTTTTCAGCTGATCAGTAAATACAGTGTGTGTGTGTTTTTTTTTTACTGGTAATATTGAATGTGTTTGACGAGCTCGCTAATCCTTATGTTTAATCCCTCATAAATTTTCAACGTCAATGTTTTTTTTTTTGTTCAATTGATTGAATTAAATAAATTTATTGCGATGGAAACTCTAAAAATGTTCCAAGTTAGAAAATTTAAAAAATTTGATTAAAATTATACAATAAAAAATTTATTATTAAATTTTAGTGGAAATTTTTGTTTCAAATAATTTTTAAAGAGAACCTTGTAGCAAATAAATTTTTATCATAAAAAAAAGTCAGTAAAAAATGATTTACAATTGTAAAACTGAGTAATTATTCATATATTTTATTCCGTAAGCAAAAATGTAAAAAAAAATGTAATAATGATGACAAATTACTTTTATAATATGAATATACTTATTTTGTGCTCAACTCTGGTTAATTCCTAAATGAATATTTATAGCGACACGCGACTTTTTTTTTTATTATTATTATTTTCATTTACTCTATTTTATCTTCCCTTTATTTATATATTTTTTTGTAATTGTGTTTTTAAAATACGTAATAAAGTTAATTCTCACCAAAGAGCAACCGCAATCACCGAGGGACGGTTTATAAATAATTCATTAAGCTTCTCTGGAGCACGAAAATTCACAAAATGCCGGTGGGTGTTAAACTTCACAGTACAAATAAGCTTTACTAATTGCCTTTTTCATTTATTATTTAATTATTGTTCATTATACTATTTATCGTTAATTATATTTTAACGCATCATATTAATCTACCTCTTTTCATAATTTATTAAATTTAATAGTTGGATAGTTGAGAGTTATATTATTCGATTAATATATATTTATATTCCGCCACTAGATTTTTTAATTGATTAATATTTTTTCTTTTTTTTATTTAAGTGCAACAATTATTGAAAACATAAATGTGATATACTGAGACCACGTGGTTAGTGGCTCTTATGGGATCGCAACAAGCCGCATGTTCGGACTGATGTCGCGACGCTTACTGAATCGTTGGTTTTAAGCTAAGAAATTTTAGGTATACGCGCGCTTACTCTTTGCGTTTGCGCGGTGGAATAAAGTACATACGTTGATCAAGTTTGGATTTTATAACTATATATACATGATATACAATAGAAATTTCTTAAAAAAAAAGTTCTTAAATGAAAAAAAAATTAATAACTAGTAACCTTGTAGTCACTATGTGACTACCGTGACTTGTGGACACTATAAATAAATAAAATTTTGCTTTATTAAATAATGACTTTTGTTAAATTGCACTGTACTTTTTTAACTATCGACATTTTAAAAGATGTAAGCTCATCCCGATGTTACACTCATCAAGAGCTTTCATTTGAGTACCTACATGCATTTTTGATATATTTTTCATATAAACATATATATAATATATATAAATATATAAAATATATGAAAAATTGATGTAGGTACTCAAATGAAAGGTCTCGATGAGCGTATTGTTAGGGTGAGCTTATATCTTTAAAAATGTCAGTAGGTGAAGATACAAGGTCATTTCTTAATTA
Source organism: Cotesia congregata (assembly GCA_905319865.3). Classification (NCBI taxonomy): domain Eukaryota; kingdom Metazoa; phylum Arthropoda; class Insecta; order Hymenoptera; family Braconidae; genus Cotesia; species Cotesia congregata. Next base: position 1,381,006 of record CAJNRD030001121.1, read on the forward strand.
TTGATATTTTTAAAGATATAAGCTCATCCCGATGTTACACTCATCAAGAGCTTCCATTTGAATACCCACATGCATTTTTGATATATTTTTCATATATACATATATATAATATATATATATATAAATATATAAAATATATGAAAAATTGATGTGGGTATTCAAATGAAAGGTTTCGATGAGTGTAACATCAGGATGAGCTTATATCTTTAAAAATGTCAATAGTTCACAATATAAAAGGTCATTTTTTAATTATGTACCTAGAGATAGAGAATTTTTGAATGCAGCCTAAATACTTATCATCATAAATTGACTACTGTCGTGAATTACGAATTTTGAGTAAAAAAACTTTGCTTTAATGATTTTCCGATATTTTTAATCACAATATACTTAGTTTCGGTACTTTTAAAATAAATTGAAAAAATAATATTAAAAAGTTATTTATTTATCTGATTAAAAAGTCCCAATTGATTGAATAGCAACCGAAAGAACGATGGGAAATTTAATATTCACTTTGATATAATTTAGTTAAATAAATTCAAGTAATTGGTTTGTCTATTTATTGCTAAAGCAATATATAAAAGTGCAAATATTTGTTCGACCTTGTTGTGCCATTTCATATGATTGATTTTCAACTCCAATTTTTCATATTCCTGGTAATATTTAATGAGTGATTTATTTACAATAGTTAAATAAAGAATAATCATCAAATAAAAGCTACTATATTTTTTTTTAATAGATACAAGTGTGTATATTTATATTCTTGAAACAAATAAATCACTCGAATAATAGTGGAGTAGTAAACAAATATTAAAATGTAAGAAACATTTTATGTAGTAGCCTCTGTTTATTTTTAGTATTTTTTTTATTTTATATTATTTGTTATAGCATGGTCTGGTCATGTAAAAGTTGGATAGAACTCAATATTCAGAAGCATATTTCACCATGATGTTTTATAAAAATAATATGCATTTTTTATTTTATGAGACAGTGATGTCAGTCGTGTGTACACACCAGACAGAATAAACTAGACAGAGTAGGTAACGGTGGTTATAGTCTTTTGCCTGTTCTCTTGGACAGGAAATAGCCTGGGAAGGATGACCAGGGCGGTTTATTATCCCGTGGGAATTCGCGCCACTCGCTGGAAAAAGTCCGAAGGATAAAAACAAAGATAGACTGATAGAGATGGAAAACAACCAAAGAGGAGCGCAAGAAATAAAAAATAAAAAAAAAAAATGTATGAGTGACGGAAAAGAAGCACATCGTAAATAAAGTATACAAGGAAACGCGGGCTTTAAACCGGAAGAGGAGGCACGCTCGCACAGTATATTTACTAAATTCAAACAAAATGACTGGATTAAAATAGTTTAAAATTTTTTTTTAATTAAAGTCAAAAAACCAATTGTTGAAGTCTTATCTTATTTTATGATTTAGTTATGTCATTTACTTACCTGCAAATTTTAATTGTCAAATTTTGAGTCACAAGCTTAAAAATATTCCCGATTTTTTTCACGAAAATCAACTAATAAAACTAAATCTGTAATAACAGCGCCACTGGAGAGGTAATAAAAGCACTATATTGCGCACTCTAAGTTCTAATAAACTTCTAAATTGATCTAGAGTCTACTTCAGATTCTCCGGACCGTTCGGGACTCTGAAAAAATTTTATTTACACTCCACCTTGATTAGTTTGTTCATTCGCCAAAGAATCACTGACTACTTTTTGGTTCATTTGATCCAAAGACTTGTAATACTTTCGATTAATCATTATATTTATTTGAGAGTAGTGAAAATACCTTTAAAATAGGTGAAAATTTACGAATTTTTTGTTCCAAAAACAGATTAGAGCTGGACGATTTGAAAAATATTAAGTTCTTAATTATATTCTGCTCTTTCGAAGCTTATGTTATAATTTGGTGCACTGAAAAATTCTTGAACCAAATATAATTTACTTAAATCTAAAAAAATCTTCTAGCGTAAGAATTTGTTTCGAAAATCAAATATAGTTTTAGTAGAAACTAACTATTGTGTCAAATATTGACGTATTGTTTTAAAAATGAATTGCCTTAAATGAGAATTTATAATTTACAATTTATATCATTAAATACAGAATATAACATACCCGTTATCTCCGTTCCACATGAAATCCGTCGAACAATGTATTCCCGGTGGGTACTTACAGTTGAGTACGAAAACGAATACCCCAGTATTTCGGGCACGTTCTTGAATCGCATTATTTAATTAGAACTGCTGCAGGACATGAGTGAGGCACATGAAAGCCGTTTTCACGTCTGGAACATTGGAAGTCATGGATTTTAAATCTCCATTATGAAAAAATAATTGTAACATTTATAATATTTTACGTCAGTTTTTCGGGAAATTCTTCATCTGAGCAACGTATACTTGATAATACTTAAATTTAAATATAAAAGATTCAAGATATGACTGTCAGAGGCCTTAAATAATATCAATTGAAGATAATGTAATGAATATAAATAATTAAAATTGACTTGACTCAGTCGCTCAAATAATTATTAAAAAAAAAGTACTTTTATGGTCAAAGTAGAGTTTTTTGATCTACTGCAAAACCGCTAGTGTAAAGTCGTTTTCAAAGCAACACCTTTCAACTTTAATTTACTTTGCAGTATTCATTTTTCCTCCCTAATGTACAGAATAATGATTCTCATTAAAGTGTGTAAAAGAAAACTGGAGTCGCAGCTTCACTGAGCATACGAACACTCTGTCAGTAAGTGAATGCTTTTATTTCATAATTGATTTATCAAAGTACTGTAATATACCTTTCAAATTAAACTTTTAACAGAAAAAATCCGTTTTTTAAAATGAAAGATTAATTAAATTTTTTTACACTAATTATTTTAAAACAATAAATTGAATTTTTTACTTAAAAAACTAGGTTGGTTATTGATTTTATAGGCTTGAAAAATAGAATGCAGGCTGACGTGTGGGTCATATAGTGCAGCAAATAAACAATTATCAAGATGAAACGTATAGCGTGATGACAACGGCTAAACAACTGACGTGGACACTAAAGCTTACTCTAATGCGTTTAGAAAGCAGAGAAGCGTATTCCCAGTTGCAAATGAACCAATTATCTATAAAAGCTGCTGATTCCGAGAAAGAAATTAGCTGACCTACATGACGTGTTTTTTATAGAAGTTTTCATAACCGATACTGAGTTTTTTTTACTTTCTCAAAAACTGTCAAGAAGAATTAATGCAATAAATTCTAATTTATTATCATATCCATGATAGCTAATTAACAGCTTTCGAATTTATCTTCTAGCGGTAAAATAATGAATGGCTTACACACTTATAAATTTTTATTAGTTCATTTACTGGATCGAGCTGATTTATTGGGTTTCGGTTGTTCATTAGTTGATATCACTTCTCATTCATTAAAACAATTCGGTCATTTTCATTTTATCATGATGACAATTAATGAAATTAACGGTGTGGATTGGGATTAATTCTACTTGGATATAAATTGTCTGATATTCCCATGAGAAAAATTTTTATTCTAAATATAAAAAAATATATTCAAAGCAATAAAAAGAATTTTATCGAAGATATATAAAAAATTTTAAATAATTTAAGTGTAAAAGTATATTTAATAGTTTTAAATAAATTTTTTTATAAATCCTTGTATATTTATAAGGAATATATACATAAATATGAGTTAAAACATATTTTTAATGTACATCAAATTAAAAAAAAAAATGTAAAAATGGATTTTCGATTAATTCATTCATTTTATATTTATTAATTTATATTTTTTTTATATCATTGTATTTATATTTTATATTTTAAAGGGTATATAAGAATAGCTATGTCAAATAAATTTTTTTTACTACTATTATTATTTTTTTTTGTCAATATAAATTTTTTTTAAGAATAAATTTTAATTAAAATATAAAATTAAATAATTTTAATTTTAATTAAAATAAAAAAAAAAAATTATTAGCAAATATAATTACAAGAGTAAAAAAATTTTCAAAGTATGAAATTTACAGAAAAAAATTTCTATTTCCCTCTCTTTCGATACTTTTCGCTCAAACTCTTCCGTGGGAACTGCAATAGTAGTGTCGTATAGCATTGGGTTGAGTTTAAAGTTTAGTGGGGACACAGCGAATAAAATTCTGCGTTTAGAGTTACATGGCTGACAAACAATGAGCACACATATGTTAAGTGAGTAGAAGTCTCCCTCTACTTTATTCGAACCACTTAAATAGGCTTACAAAGTGGTGTACCGATATAAATTTTCGCCGGTTGTTTATTTTTTAGTTTACTAGCTCGGGCGTTATTGTTCTATTTATGTATACGACACTGAAACTTGTTGTTTGGGTTTCCCAGCTCTGGAAGGTAGGTGGAGAGCTGAGGTTCCACTGGGAAGGGTTTGTTTGCTTTGAGTGACAACGGCAACACTAACTTTCAGTCAATAAAAAGACTTTAGACTATTCAGTTGTCACGCTTAATTTCACTCCGGCCAACAAATAATAATTACATAATTTTTCTTTCTTTAAAAATAGTATCAAAGATTTTTTGTGAAGAGAAATTATTCAGTGGCTGTTAATTATTTTTGTGATCTTCAGTGAAATTAAATCACCGTTTCCAGAAAAGCCACAAAAGTTAATTATTCAAATTTTTATGGTGAGTATACTTACTTCATCATTATTATTTTATTTACTTCATCAAAAATAATTAATGCATTAAATAAAAAATTATCTGATTCAAGACAAAAATATTTTTTTAAAAAAAGTCGGCTGTTTTAATTTAAAAATTTCTTTAAAGAATTTTATATTATTCATTCAAGAAAGTATCTTAAATTAAAAAATAATTTTCCTTTCATTTCAAGTCAATTTTAATTTAAAAATTTACCAAAAGTGTTAAAAAATGCAGATCTAAAAATTTTACAATAACTGTTTTGAAATAAAACAGCAAAATTTCTAAATAATTAAAAATTATTAATTTTATATTATATCTTTTTTCACAGGAGCAACTTCAATCTTCGCCTGTTTTACTGTCAGTCATTGTCATTGTAAATACTATGCATAAAATTTTACAAAAAGCAATTGATCCGCCTGTGATAACAATCGACGGCAATTATGCATAATAAGGAAAAAAAAAAAAACAGTTAATCAAATCATTTCAATGAAACCCGTTTACAATCGTTTTATTTTTAAACTTCTCTTAATGAATCAATAGATGCACTAATTAAAGTTAAAGTTAGTCCAAAAAATTAGATCAAATTTTTTCTTGCCCTAATTAATTATTTAAACGGTCGCTTTTAAAATTTACGGTCTTAATTGCAATTTCCACAACAAATTAGCATAAACTCAAAAAAAGAACAATAAAAGTCATCAAATAAATCCCGAAAAATTTCCACTTCGAGCTCAGCCCAACGAATTTAGTCCAGTAATAATTGAAATAGTTGATTTTATCAATGTTTAGATTCTGCATGTCTTCTTAACGTCGAGAATTAATAAAAAAAATAAATCTCTCCTTATGATTCTTATCCATACGGAATTAATTAAATATGACGGATAGCTTTGAAATTATTGCTCAAAGAGTGTCTATTGATTATTCGATTTGTCGTTAATCTTAATTACCCACTAAGAATTTGGAGCACGATTCGTGAAAGGATTAAGTGTGTGAACTATCGGGTTATCGTTCCTCTTGTATCATGAAAAATGACATTAGGGCTTCTATTTTCTATAGTTTTTCAAGATCTTTAGATGCATCTCTGGATAGTTTTGCCCCGGTACTCCCTTTAGTAAATAATGATTCAATATTTCACAGAATCAAGTTGACAATTCCTCAATAATTGTTCTTAGTTTTTCACTTTAAATTGCTGCTATAATGTAAGTTGGCAATGTCGAATCAAACGGTTCAATATTCGAAGACTTTAAGTTGTCGATCGTAATTCCGGTAGATCAATTGCTTTCTTAGATTGATGCGTAGTATTCACAATATTCAATGACAGCGACGAAATTTGAATGCTCGACGGAACATGAGCTTACTAGTAATCTAGTCGGCTCAAATTTTGTTGATCATTCAAGCATCACCGCCATTTCGAGATTAAAGTGGACATAATACGACCTCACTTCAATGATTTGCAAAATTGGCCAGCAGAATTTGAACATCACCAAAAATCAACGACTAAAAATCGTCAAATTCGCCACTTGCAACTTGGATTATTGCGAGAACTTCAATTCAAAGACTTGGGGTAATTTTTGAGGAATTGAAACCTTTTTTTTTGTGAAATATTGCGTCAATATTTATTATGGGTGGTGCCGAGGCAAAACACTGCGGAGACGCATCTAAAGTTCTTGAAATGCTATCGAAAATAAAAGTCTCAATGTTTTTTTTCATGCTGCGAGGGCAACGATTACTCGGTAGATCACACATTCAATCCGTTCATGAACCGTGCATCAAATTTTTGGACGATAATTAGATTAGTCGATAAATCGGATGATCGTTAGGCATGCTTCCAACAATAATATTAACACTGTTTGTCTTATTTAATTGCTTGTGTATAGATTAAAAATCATAAGTAGAGATTGATTTTTTTTATTAATTTTTGACGATAAAAAGACAAGCAGAATCTAAATTTTGATGCAATCAAATATTTTAATAGCTACTGGGTTTAGTTCGTTAAGTTGAGCTCAGGTTGGAAATTTTATGGCATTTATGTGTTGAGTTTTATTGTTTATTTTTTAATTTGCTATCAGAGTGTTGCGCTAATTGCAATTATAAACGTAAATTTTAAAGGCGATCGTTTGAATAATTAACTAATGCACGAAGTATATTTATGTGAACTCTTGCATAAATGGGAATTTTAATCATAAATAAACAGATATAATAAATAATTGCTCACTATCACTATCTATTTTGTAGTTTCATGATTTATTGATTGGAAATGTTGAAATTAGCAATAATAATTGTGATTTAAATTATCTAGCTTTTAAAAATAAATGTTGTGTATGTGTATCAAAAATTGATAATGTGATAAATAAAGAAAATATTGATGACTTGTTGTGTTACATTTATTTTCTAATGAATTAATACGTAAGTTATGAATTAATTTGTAAGATAATAATCCAGAGGAAATATTGAAATTTGAGATTTAAATAGGTGATGATAGAGCGTTATGAGCGTGGAAGCATTGCGTGACTCTATACGGCATGGTATATGGTGCGGGAATAGAAGGGTACAAGCAGTGAATCGATTGTAATGAAACACTAATAGGTAAGTGCAAGGAAAAATGCCTTTTTCTAAATGAATATTTTATCTTTGACGAATTATATGTAAGAAATGTTAAGACGTGCTAGAAAAAAATTGCTTGGCTCAAGAAAAATACTCTCTCGAAAATTGAACTTTTGTTTTGAAATATTCAATGAAATTGAAACAATTACTTTTATTAGAACAAATTCCGGAGCACGAATGGAAGTTTTAAAAGAAGCAAATGTATTTTTTTTTGTTTTTAAAAAATCAATCGCTGAAAACAATCGCAAGAAAGAAGAAACTATGAGTATATATTTATGTTTACGGACAAAAATAAGATACTTGAGATAACCCGTAGCGGCAAAATCTGTTCATTAGAATTTCACAGTTAACGGGACTTCAAAACGAGGGCTAGGCAATTAATTAAAGCCAGTGATATAGCGTAATCTAATATCATAAATAATAGGAAACTCGCGCCTGGCTCGCTCTACAGTTGAGTCATTATTTATTCAGGCGAATTCTCTCCCTGCAGTGTACTACTACTGTATGTAGAATCCAGCACTCGTATACACGATATCTATATATGACTGTGTGTGTTTATGAATAGAGTAGTTGTGTCCCTTGCGATCCACTTTTCCCCCTATTGTACCCTTTTACCATCCAGTGTTATATACCCCACACACCCATTTACCCTCCCTGGGCACTCTCTGAGTCTGTTGTACTCTACCAGACACCACGATTCATGTATATACATAGAACCCAGTCATACAGCTATAGCCCGGCATGGTACATAGCACGGGTCTGGACACCCGAAATTAAAGCAAAACGAATCTGAATCATGGAATACAAGTTAATTGGCCTACTGCGACACGTCTCTGCATTATTATCTTTTTGTCATTCAGCGTTACGTTAATTATCGTCCATTCTCTTCTAACTATTTTTATTTTCTAAGCTTTGTTATTACTTTTACTTATTACATCAAGATGAGTCTAGGGGCTTTTTTGCTTTATAATTTTCAATTGCGAGATATGAAGGTAGATTAGTTTGATGGAATAGTATTAGGGAGAGATTACACTGAATTTTTGATAATACCTAATGGGTGGTAAGGTATTAGGAGTTAATAATTCATTGTGATCGTAATGTACGAAGATTAGCGCTGTAAATATGTTTCAGAAAATTTTTTTTTACATTTACATTATCTTATTGACAAATTGCTTTATGGACAAAAATGTCTTGATTTAAGAATTTTTTAAAATAAAGAATTAATTAATTAATTTTTAATTAAATTAATTCATTATTTTTTAATTATTTTAATCAATTTGACCAATTTTTGAGACAAGAATGAAATATAAAAAATTTTAAACTGAGAAATTTTACTTTTAAATCAAGTTAATTTTTTTTTTAGTGTAAAAAAAAGAAGTACTATGCTTGAAACTCTTCCCAAAATCGACCACATGCGTTTGACAGTCAAAGATTATTTACATAAGTCCTACATACCCAAATGTGTACGTCATTGTACTAGCACATATATAACTCCTTGTATATAGGGAGTGTTGGGGTTCTCGAGTGTGTAGAAGTAGCTGAGGGCTGAGGACTGAGTCGAGGAGTATAGGAACTCTAGGACATAGAGACGGCTGAATGGGCGCGCTTCCTCATCCCCTCAATGTCACTACCGGCATCTCTACTAGCAAAAGGCGTCGGCGTCGGTGCAATACGACATAGGAATTTTATTTTCCAGCTCCACTGGCATACTATATATTGTACGCTTTGCTTTACTTATTCACTCTTCTACACTCTACATAACAACAGCCGTGTGTCGCTAGTCAGAATGCCTTATGTAGACCCATGCACATTGTGCGAAAAATATATAGATCGTTTTTACTCCCTGCATATGAAAATATACATTGAAATAAGGTTCGTCGAGGGTAAAAATAAATAAAAAATAAAATAAACTAAAAAAGTTTACGTGAAGGATGCATGGGAGCACGTGAATTGAATTCCGTATATTTACTTTTATTTTTTATTTTATTTTATTTTATTTTATTTTATTTATCTCTTCTCTTCTCTGTACCTTGACATTATTTTTTATCCTTGACTTGATAAAGGATAAGAGATATCCTATGAAATACTTCTAATTGGACTCGACCGAAAACTTTTCTGAGAAAGTTTACCGAAAATAAAATAAAAAGTAAATACATTAAGTTAACTCGGTAAATTCAATGAGAATGGAGATTCAATTTTATTCTATTTAATTTTAAAAGTTATCATTGCTCGTTCCTATGTTATGTCAAATTGAGAAAAGAAGAACAAGAAATAAGAAATAAGAGGACATTACGTATAAATATATATGTATGACGTATCGTAAACGACTCGAATCCACGATCTTTATATTATATTGCAACTTCTACATTCTATAATACTTTTATTCCAGAATCGCTGTATCAGGAAAAAAACTCAGGCATTATTTCTCAAGTGTTATCAATTGACCGTATTTTTCTTTACTCAATTTTTTTTAAAAACCCTGACAAATTGATTCCTTATTTTTCCAATATCGTTATATGCATATTATTTTTTTACTATTTACATTTTTCAAGAAAAGTCGTACAATAGAGCATTGAGAATTATTTTTCCAATATTGTATTTTTAAAGTATAATAGTCATTTTATTGTTCATTTAATATTTACATTTTTATTAAATTCATTTTTATCTTAAATTTCTTTGAATAAGAAATATTTTTTTTATACTATTAAAATATAATTAATATTCTTTTATATTTTCATACATAATTTAAATCGAGAGTTTTACCCACTCCTAGCGTGCTAAGTCATTGATTATCAAATTCTAATTAATTATTCACCGTCGGTGTCAATCTAAATAATGTTAAAAGACAATCCAGATTTTTGCATTAAATTTATTCCTCAAAAATTGATAATTTTAATCAAAACTTTGATATGATAAACCATTCGAAAATTTCGTTGTTAAATTTAGAATTTTTATAATTAAAGTAGTAAATTTTACATCCACTGATAGCATTTAATATTTAACATTTAAACGAAGTTATTATTAGTTATTTTACAGATAAGTCCAGAGTAAATTAAATGTACGAAGTAACTTTGCTGAAATGGATTTTATTTTTTACAACTGCGCGGGACATGATGTTAAATTATTGTGTCATAAACTTTTTAGATCCAGAAAAAATTTACGAATCAACTTTGTTTGCAAGTTACGTTATTTTATACATCAAATTTGCCCCATAGGTTAAAATTATTCCGATTACTAAGTGCGCGTTAATAACGCAAGAAAAATTTTAGTTTAATTGAACAAAAATTCATGAAAATCAGCGAGGAATTTATTAATTACTTTAAAAAAAGTCTATATTATTTTTTTAATTGAAATATTTGGGAAAATTTTTCCTTCAATAAATATTAATTGAAGGTAAAAATATTTATTTTTTTTATCAACTAGTGAAATGAAGAGTTTCAATAAAAGAGTACTGAAATAAATTTTTTTGCTTTAAAATAATTAAGAGAATGTACAAGCTTAATTGATCAAACAAAAGAGGAATTCAATAATTAAATATGAATGATGGAAATTCTTGTAACAGCGAAACGAATATAAAAAATTTATAACAATAAAAATATTTTTATATTAAATCAAGTAAAATTAAAAATAATAAATGCGATGAAACACAAAAATAAACGAATTATCTTGAAGCTATTTTAAAAAATTGATAAGTTAAAATATTTTTTAATTAACTATTATTTTATTAAAAAATTATGAAATAAATCGAAAATAAATTAAAAAAATACATTTTTTCGTATTCTGGAGCAATGTAATTATGTTAAACGAGAATTGTATCCTCGAGTAGATTAATTGATTTGGTAAATTGCACGCTCGTTAGATATGACCCATGTAATGAGTCTCCAGGCTTTAATAATAAATAAATCTTGACTGGAGTGTATATGTAATATATGTACTATAATAATTATTTATTATATATGTGCCGAATATTGAGAGTTCGGGATAGCACGATTTATAGTATCGATTGGTGTACGCGTAACATTTCTCGAGTATCATTCCTATTCTGTGGATGTATTTCAGTACAATATATATTTGTCGACGTTGCGGATTTTCTCGAGCACGAGCACAAGTGTGCTGCGCCGCATCGTACACACGGTATTCCTAATGCAAACAAGAAATCACGTTTCTACTAGTCTGGAAAAATTGTCATATATCATATTCTCTAAGTAAATATTTACTTAGTTATATACGTGCCTATTTACCTAAGCGATTATATCAACATGCGTCGTAATATTTCAATAAATATTTTATTAACTTGTACTGAAAATTTTTTTAGCAATTATTCAATAACTGACGGGGGAGTGGTAGAATTTTTGTGTCTTTGTGGTGAGCGTAATTTTTATTTTTGTACTATCTATAAACGTTAAAAAAATTTTTATCAATAATTTTATATAAGTTTAGTTTACTAGAGTTTGATTTTTGTAAGAATTTTTCCTGTAGACTTGATATTTAATATTGTGAAAATTGAAAAGTAACAATTTTTCCGAGTAAAATATTATTTTGCAATAGTTTATTAAATTATAATATTCAATAAATTAATTTAATTACAAACGACTAATTCAAGTAATTAAGTAAATAATTTCATCGAAATAAATAATTATGAATACTCGACGAATACATTCGATCGAAAGTGCTTATTTAATTATTCGGGCAATCAAATAATTAAACGAACGGTTTAATTATTTTTAATAATTCATCCAAACATGAATTTTTCTATTTGAATAATTTCAATTGCTTATTATTTACAAGGAAATCGCTAACTAAATAAATCATTTAATTAATTATAATTTCAAAAAATTCAGATGAAAATTTTTACTTCATCATGAAACTGATAATATTTCTCTCAAATTAGCGTGTAATTAAATTAAAAAAATAAATTGGATATTATTTTTTTTTTTTAATTAATTTAATCACTAATTTTTTTAATCAATGATTACAATGAACTCCAATCTAGTTATTTCGATTCGATAATTAATATAAATTTAATTACTAGCTACACTGTAAATTGATAATTAAAGTACACGGTCATTTTTTTTAAATACGTTTTTTTATAAATTCAATTATTGCATTTAATTTCATAGCAGAAATGACAGAAAATTTTGTCACTCTATTTCGCTAAAATAAAAACGGAGTATAAAATAAAATGTCTTAGTACATTATCAATCAAACTTCCATTGTTGCGTGTTAAGCTCAAGTGATTATTAATTGCTGAGCGCCAGTGTGGTAGGTACTCAAGTGTCACACGTTTAGTTGCATAATGTCTGATGTATATTGATGCAAGCACGACGTTACATGTGTGTGTTTGAATGGTTGCGATGGTTATAGATGTAGCAATAATACACATGTGGGAGTAGAGCGTGAATTGTTACATAGGATCGTCAAAGCATGAACGCGAGCAGTTTGATCTTATTAACGATTCCATTCGTCGGTGGCACGTGGTGGCAAACAAGGTTTCGCAGGGCACAGAGTGCAGAATATCTGCACACCTCGTGTGCGATATGTGCCCTTCAGTGCGACAACGTCGATGCATCATCGATGTTCTGTTTCCAATAAACTCAACCAGACGTTCCTGCTCTACTCTTGTCATTAATCATCCAAAGTAGTGTACGGAGCGACGAGCAACACGACAAAGGAAACGTCTGCTGCTAATGTTATTATTTAGTTCCTTTTTGTTAATATCACGTCAAATTTTAGTACGTGTTGTTTAATACTACCTTCAAAATTGAAAAATTGCGTAAAAAAATTTAATAATTTTTGGACGGAAAATTTTTTTCTTACATTAATTTGTTTATATAATATGAAGTAATTGTCAATGTCGATAATTTTCATGCTTTTAGTTTTTAAAAATAAAAATCTTAATCACTTAATTACCGATAATCAAAATTATTATTTTTATTATTAAAATAAATTAATCAGATTAATTGTTAAGTTATCACCTGACTGATAAAAAATGATTTAAGAATTTGCTTTGTTAGGATAAGAGCCTAAATAATAAATATTCATAGCAAATTGTTAATTAATTCTTAACCAATATTGTTATCATTGTTATTATTTAAAATTATTTTTTTTTGTTATTTATTAGATTCAACTGAAATTAATTAAATTAAGTGGCTCTGTAAAATTATAAATATTTTCGTCTAAACTAATGGTCTTTTCATTTTAAGGTGGAGCAGCGAAAATTTCCAATCGGATAATCTGAGAGAGTGCATGGTTATTTCAAAATATCCCAAGTAAAAGTTCTAATAAAAGTAAATTATTATATTGAATTATCGATGACAATATTTTTATTATTAGAAATAGTTTGAGTGAAACTTTCTATACAACAGAGAAAATGACAGATGATACTAAGAAAACTTAACTCTTCAATATATTTATTTATTTCAATAATGAATAGTTAACTTTTTTAAATGGCTTGTTCATCACGTTGTATAATTCTATTATTTCATTTTTTTCTTCATTATTCTTCAACATTTCACGTCTTTAAAAAATCCAGTTAAAAAAAATTAAAATAGAGTGACAAGGCCATCTTAATTTATTTTGAAATTAAATTTTGTAATTGTATTTTAAAAATAATTTTTTAAATAACCAGGAAAGGTCATGTTCTCTAGTTATTTTTTTTTTAACTTAAAATTTAAAAAAAATAGCAGCTTAATCTAATAAATTTATTTACGCGTGATAGCTCAATGCACAAGTAATTCAACAAAGGACATTGAATTCAATAATAAAGCTGTAAGTTAAATTTTAATTTTCAAAAAAAAGCTTAACTCTTCAATATTTAATAATAAAAATTCGTAAAGTAAAAAAAATATATATAATTGCATTATTTCAATTTTTTTTTCTCTTAAAAGATAGAAATGAAAGATTGACGTGAATCTGAGAGTAATTTATTGGTGGATCGTGCAACCCGAGATAAATATGCGGCGCAAAGATTGGCGGCGGGGTTTTAAATCAATTATAAATCCAGAACTCACAGTTAGCTGGAATAGAAACTTGAAGATGAATTGAATTGAAAGGCCGAGGTATAGAGAAGCTGACAGTGATGGTTTAATTGGCGAAGAGACGAGCCGGTGACACATTGGCACGAGACATCGGGATCTCGAAGCCGTCTATCTTTGTGAATGATAGCAGGGCGCATCCTTCGGTCGAACGAGTAGAATGAGCCTCACGGTACGGCTGGTTCCCTTGGCGTTCGCACGAGTCGGCAGGAAATTGATTGGCTTTCCCAGGTTCCATTCCCCACGACCCACACTGAGATTTATTCCCATCGACCTTCAACCGTGTAATTTCGTGTTACAAGTTTACACCAGGCTTAACTCCTTTGTATTCATTGACTTGTGTTCAAGTTATACTTGAACACTCGCTCATTGATCATCTATCACTTCGTGGCTCGTTATGATCCGATTAATGTTGTCGAGTTTCGGGTTTTCCAAGACGTGGAACATTTTTTCCATCAATTTCAGGCAAGTATCGCAATTCAAGCATTGTGTTATTTTTTTTTCAAATAAACTGTCGGATTGTGGTGAGTTAATGGTAACGGTAATGGCCGAAATGGGTGAGGTCTCAACTTGGTACTCAACTTTGCATTTCCGACTGTTGAAACTCCATAGAATGCACCAGACAATTTCAAGAGATGAAAGTTGATAGATGTTTTAGGATTTCGTGAATGATAAATTTTTATCCTCGGATACGGACTATTGTTTTCATATCGATTGAAGATTTTGAATTTTCAATTAGGAAATAACAGTTTTATCAGAATAATAAAAAACTTTAAAAATTTTATTTTAAATTCTTATTTTCGATAAAAAAAGATATGAAAATTTTACGAACTATAAAACTACACGTCAAGGTCGTAAAAGTTTTGATGAAAAAGTATAAAAATCAATTTTTTTAATTAAACTACTTTGTCTTATTCATTAAACAAAAATATTTTGCATTAAAAAATTTAATGTCGAGTATTTTCAGCATAAAATTATAAAGAGTTTATTTAAAAATCAAAATTAATTAACAATTAAGATATTAATGCATTTAGAAATTTAAATTGCTAAGTGTAATTTAAAACTTGAAAAAAAAATTTACCGCAGCTTGGATTCGAACCGAGAACTTCAGATTACTGACCATAAAAAAAATATCATTAATTTTTAGAAATATAAATAATAATAATAATAATAATTAATAAATAATTATATAAGAAATTTAGTGTTAATGTATTAATAGTAATAATGAAAAAAAAAAAAAAAATATGCCGCAACTCGGATTCGAACCGAGAACTCCAGATTGCCGATGTTTAGGACAATGGTCTCCACATGTCTCTATTCACACAAACACACACAAACATGCTGAATATATAGGAATAAATAGTAGATAATAATTTGAGATCATACACAGACCACCATCCCTACAACACGAGAAGTGATACACTGGGAGCGGTCATCCATATCCCCGATACCATGAGGCTCCTTCATGGCAAGGGGGATGCAGTATACACTTAACAAATCGTTCTGGCGCGTTACCACTTTCGCCACTGCGACTCTGGTGAAACCGAAAACTTTAAATTACTTATAAGGTGTTCATGGCTTTCAATGCCTTTATCGGCCGTAATCGTTGATTAATACATTTATTCAATTTGTTTCTTTTAAATAATGGCTCACACTCAATAAATTAATTAATTTATTATTTTATTAACAAATTATAAAATTTTTTTTTCAGTATATTTTAATTTAAATTAGAAATATTGTTAGGAATTCTGAATAGAAAAAAAAATATAAATAAATTTAATTTTTCTATTATTTTAATTTTACGAAAAAATGAATTGAAACTATACTGACAGTCTGTGAGTTTAAATTTTCATAGAAAAATATTGAAACAAATTCTGATGCCTGCAGTATCGTACTATTTAATATAAATATTTCGATAAAATATCTAAAAAATATTATGAACGTTCTAAAACAAGCCTAAATCATCAACGTTCTAAATCATCCAAAGTAGTGTACGGAGCGACGAGCAACACGACAAAGGAAACGTCTGCTGCTAATGTTATTATTTAGTTCCTTTTTGTTAATATGGCGTCAAATTTTAGTACGTGTTGTTTAATACTACCTTCAAAATTGAAAAATTGCGTAAAAAAATTTAATAATTTCTGTACGGAAAATTTTTTTCTTACATTAATTTGTTTATATAATATGAAGTAATTGTCAATGTCGATAATTTTCATGCTTTTAGTTTTTAAAAATAAAAATCTTAATCACTTAATTACCGATAATCAAAATTATTATTTTTATTATTAAAATAAATTCATCAGATTAATTGTTAAGTTATCACCTGACTGATAAAAAATGATTTAAGAATTTGCTTTGTTAGGATAAGAGCGTAAATAATAAATATTCATAGCACATTGTTAATTAATTCTTAACCAATATTGTTATCATTGTTATTATTTAAAATTATTTTTTTTTGTTATTTATTAGATTCAACTGAAATTAATTAAATTAACTGGCTCTGTAAAATTATAAATATTTTCATCTGAACTAATTGTCTTTTCATTTTAAGGTGGAGCAGCGAAAATTTCCAATCGGATAATCTGAGAGAGTGCTTGGTTATTTCAAAATATCCCAAGTGAAATTTCTAATTAAAGTAAATGACTATATTGAATTATCGATGACAATATTTTCATTATTAGAAATAGTTTGAGTGAAACTTTCTATACAACAGAGAAAATGACAGATGATACTAAGAAAACTTAACTCTTCAATATATTTATTTATTTCAATAATGAATAGTTAACTTTTTTAAATGGTTTGCTCATCCATTGTTTAATTCTATTATTTCAGTTTTTTTCTTTATTGTTCATCAATATTTCACGTCTTTAAAAAGTTCAATTAAAAAAAATTAAAATAGAGTGACAAGGTCATCTTAATTTATTTTGAAATTAAATTTTGTAATTGTATTTTAAAAATAATTTTTTAAATAACCAGGAAAGGTCGTTTTCTCTAATTATTTTTTTTTTAACTTAAAATTTTAAAAAAATAGCAGCCTAATCTAATAAATTTATTTACGCGTGATAGCTCAATGCACAAGTAATCCAACAAAGGACATTGAATTCAATAATAAAGCTGTAAGTTAAATTTTAATTTTCAAAAAAAAGCTTAACTCTTCAATATTTAACAGTAAAAATTCGTAAAGTAAAAAAAATATATATAATTGCATTATTTCAATTTTTTTTTCTCTTAAAAGATAGAAATGAAAGATTGACGTGAATCTGAGAGTAACTTTAAGAGACTGTTGAAACTCCATAGAATGCACCAGACAATTTCGAGATGAAAGTTGATAGATGTTTTAGGATTTCGTGAATGAGAAATTTTTATCCTCGGATACGGACTATTGTTTTCATATCGATTGAAGATTTTGAATTTTCAATTAGGAAATAACAGTTTTATCAGAATAATAAAAAACTTTAAAAATTTTATTTTAAATTCTGATTTTTGATAAAAAAAGATATGAAAATTTTACGAACTATAAAACTACACGTCAAGGTCGTAAAAGTTTTGATGAAAAAGTATAAAAATCAATTTTTTTAATTAAACTACTTTGTCTTATTCATTAAACAAAAATATTTTGCATTAAAAAATTTAATGTCGAGTATTTTCAGCATAAAATTATAAAGAGTTTATTCAAAAATCAAAATTAATTAACAATTAAGATATTAATGCATTTAGAAATTTAAATTGCTAAGTGTAATTTAAAACTTGAAAAAAAAATTTACCGCAGCTTGGATTCGAACCGAGAACTTCAGATTACTGACCATAAAAAAAATATCATTAATTTTTAGAAATATAAATAATAATAATAATAATAATAATAATTAATAAATAATTATATAAGAAATTTAGTGTTAATGTATTAATAGTAATAATGAAAAAAAAAAAAAAAAAATACGCCGCAACTCGGATTCGAACCGAGAACTCCAGATTGCCGATGTTTAGGACAATGGTCTCCACATGTCTCTATTCACATAAACACACACAAACATGCTGAATATATAGGAATAAATAGTAGATAATAATTTGAGATCATACACAGACCACCATCCCTACAACACGAGAAGTGATACACTGGGAGCGGTCATCCATATCCCCGATACCATGAGGCTCCTTCATGGCAAGGGGGATGCAGTATACACTTAACAAATCGTTCTGGCGCGTTACCACTTTCGCCACTGCGACTCTGGTGAAACCGAAAACTTTAAATTACTTATAAGGTGTTCATGGCTTTCAATGCCTTTATCGGCCGTAATCGTTGATTAATACATTTATTCAATTTGTTTCTTTTAAATATTGGCTCACACTCAATAAATTAATTAATTTATTATTTTATTAACAAATTATAAAATTTTTTTTTCAGTATATTTTAATTTAAAGATAGAAATATTGTTAGGAATTCTGAATAGAAAAAAAATTATAAATAAATTTAATTTTTCTATTATTTTAATTTTACGAAAAAATGAATTGAAACTATACTGACAGTCTGTGAGTTTAAATTTTCATAGAAAAATATTGAAACAAATTCTGATGCCTGCAGTATCGTACTATTTAATATAAATATTTCGATAAAATATCTAAAAAATATTATGAACGTTCTAAAACAAGCCTATGTAAATATAAAAGTATATATTGAACAGTTGTGTCTATATATTTTTTTTAATCGAAAAAAAACATTGGATTTTATTTACAATTTTCTTTGATCCCGATCGCATTTTCCGCGACCAACCTTCTCGTAATCTGTTAAATAAAAAAAAGACATCAGTTTTTGTTTAATCAACTTTTAATTGCGACATTTAATTAGATTGCACCGGAATGAAATAGAGCGATGGAGTTTAATTGGATTACAATGGGCATTAGCAAAAATACCGTAACAAAGTGAATTAATATTAAGTTTGAAAAGCTATTTACGGAATATAAATGAATATTAATACATGTATATAATGTAAAACTGTCGAAATAGTTGGAATGAAATTAGTGAACATCGTATATGTAATAAATTAGAGAGTAGAGTGAAAGAGAATTAAATTTATAGTTACAAATGGACTGTCCGGTGTCCTTGTGGTTTCAAGAGCCTTTTCCCTTGTCTCAGCATGGCTGTTTGCGTCAAGTACCGTTGACTGAGTTTCATTGTCTCCGTGCAACCAAAAACTCAGCTGTACATACACATAAACTGTAATGCTGTTCTGTATCTAGGTGTCTACTAGGTGCAAAGAGAACAAAGGGATGATAAAGGCGCCTTCAAATCGCGTACTATTAATCCATTTTAAATTTACAAGTATTTGCATACTTATTCTTCGATCCAACAGTAAATGGTACTCTTGACCAAAGACTGACGACTGAAGTATACAAGACAAAGCTGGTCTTGTCATATGATTAGATAAATTTTCTATTTACGGAAAAAATAAAATAGCGATCTAAATAATTAAGCATCAATAATTTTAATAATTTCACTAAAATCATTAATGAAAAATCAATAGATCCATTTGATGGATCCACTATCCCAGCATAGCCAAAGCTATCCAATGCATTGTCTTCTGATCTAGTCTCTCTATGCTATTAGCCATTGCCATTAGTTATAGGCCTGTATTTGACAACCAGTAGCTTCAGTAATTAGATGCCAATTAATTCGATCGAACCCAAAGACAAACAATTAGTCCTGTATATTAATTAATGAAAGTTGTATACGTACAACTAAATGGATTGAATTTAATTATAGAATGGATGAATAAACATTTAATAACACGATTAGCTATTAATTCACGGTTAGATCTTAACTCATATCCTAAATCGATTTGGCAACCATCCTCAAATTCTCACTTATGCTCTTACTCACAGATCACTTCGTTTAAGTGCATTCAGCTTGATGAGTGTAATTAACACCGTGTTCTCTAATTCGTAATTTGAATATTCACCGATTGCTGTTGCTATTACGAAGTGCTGATAAATTATTCGAAACTCCTCGTAATTACTACGATCAATAGTTTTTTTCTTTCTATATTAAAAGTTATAAAAATTTCACTTTGTTGATAAAAAAAAATTCGGAAAATGATTGACCCTGAAGGCTATCCCTGCAATTTCCCACTAATTCAATACCGAAGCGCTTAAAATTGCACATATGACGTTTTTGAGCTCTTTGTGCTCAAAGAATTAGCTGTTCTATGCTTTTGAGCTCTTCGAGCTCAAATTAAATAGAAAAATTCTTGAAACAAGTAAAATTTATTTGAACTAAAAAACATTTTTTAGTTCAAAAACTTTTTTAGATAATTGTTTTTTAATCATTTAAACTTTCAATATTATTTAAATTATCAATCAAAAGTTATTCAATTAATTGAATTAAAATTATTATCAAGATAAACAAAGTTATCAAAGAAAGTTTGATTAATATTTGTGCTCAAATTAAAAGTTTCAGTCTATAAGGGAGTTTTGATTGTAAATAAATAGATCAATAACTGCATAAGCTTTGAGAAAATGTAAATATAGACATATAGAGATATGTTTTGAAGTGAAACAACTGATATTTCGTATCAACATTATCTACAGATCTATTGCATAAGCTACTGTACACTTGGATTTGATTGGAAACGTGGGAAAACACCGGCATCACTGACATGTCAGTTGTTTGTGTAAACTTTGGATTATCTCTCGTAGCTTGTCGTCAAACATACCTAGGATTCAAGTGTAATAATCTATCATGGTTCATTTATTCCTCTACAAGCGGCTGGGCTACTTTGAATTTATCCAGAGGTCAGTATCTACTGGCACACAGCTATGCCGTGTTTCAATTGGGGTTTATACTATCAGTTGATGGTTAATGTTGGATACCATAAAATTTCTCTCATAAATATAAAAATTTCAGAATTTAGAAATTATAATAACAAATTCAAAAATTTATCGTTTGAGTAAGTTACTTTTTTTTTTTTTAATTAATTGATAAAATAATAAAATAAATGAAAATTTATTTTCATACTGACTGGACGAAGTTTTCTGAATCACCGATGACATCTTTGAAACTTCAGCTGGAGTTGAAAACCTAAAAAATAATTTTTGGAATTAAAATTTTGAAAAATATCAATTGTAATAATTATTTTTAGAAGCATTTTTTTTTTATTGTAATTGATTGCTTATACTCAAAAATATATTTTAAAAATTGCACTTATAGTTTTTTAAGTTTTTAACAAATGAAAAAAATTTTTTTGTAATAATTCTTTAATAAAAAAAATCATAAAAATTTTTAGATGTCGGCTAACTTTATTTTCATACTTCAGTATCATTAAAAATGATATATTTACCTTTTTTTTCATTTTCTGGAAAAATTCATCCCATAATTGTTTTTAAATAAAAGAAGATATAGCTTCATTAAACTTTTGGAAAATATTAATGGTGGACAAAAAAAAATTACTAATTTAACGCGACTCTTTTACATTATTAATTTATCTTTTTTATTGATATTTAATTAAAGTTTATTCATTTTAGCTTGTATTTAATAGAATTGCAAATTATTCTTGTTTTTTTTGGCAATATTCTGATAAATAATCAACAATCATCATAAATAAATTGTTAAACCACATACTGCCTGTATAAGCCTAACTGACAGCAACAGCGTATCTAGCACTCTGGACCCAAGTGTTTATTAACTTTTCAAATAGACAACAGGTGGCCTCTGGCGGGAATTTATGAACTATGAATTCCCGGTGAATTTATAACTGGTCGCCATTTTTAGTGCAAACCTTGTAAACATACGAAACTCTGAGGCATCTAATTATTATATTTATCAAGCATTTACAATAAATAACCCACTGACTGGATAGATTATTTACAAATACGCAACAATAAATAATAGTCACTTAAATTAACTCATTTGATGTAATTGTTCTTGAAGTGACAGTTCATTACTTTGGTGCGTATGAATAACCTACAAACTCTTATTAAACGTCATCTGTTATATATAATTATTTTTTTTAAAACTCATTAATTCGGCTGCAATTAATTATTGTATTGTTTATTTTTTTTTTAATTTTTATTTATAATTAATAACACTCGCTTTTTTTTTAAAGATGTTTTTAAAGGCTAACATTATGTTTTGTAATTATTGATTTTTTCATGGAATTATTTGATTGCAATAATGAGTCATTGCATTATTCATCGAAAATAATTATTTTATAAACAAAAGTACTTTAATAAAATAATTATTGCATTTTTTGTAATAAGTTTATTTAAATTAATGAAAGCAGTCGACATACGGCAATTTTTAAACAAATAAATTTAATTAAAAAAATCGAAAAATTGCGTGGAAAATTTTTTGATTTTTGCACGCAAAATTTTTTTCTTACATTTATTTGTTAATAAAACATGAAGCAATTGTAAATGTCGATAATTTTCATGTTTTTAATTTTTAAAAATACAAATCTTAATCACTTAATTACCGATAATCAAAATTATTATTTTTATTATTAAAATAAATTAATCAGATTAATTGTTAAGTTATCACCTGACTGATAAAAAATGATTTAAGAATTTGCTTTGTTAGGTTAAGAGCCTAAATAATAAATATTCATAGCACATTGTTAATTGATTCTTAATCAATATTATTATCATTGTTATTATTTAAAATTATTATATTTTGTTGTTTATTAGATTCAACTGAAATTAATTAAATTAAGTGGCTCTGTAAAATTATAAATATTTTCGTCTGAACTAATTGTCTTTTCATTTTAAGGTGGAGCAGCGAAAATTTCCAATCGGATAATCTGAGAGAGTGCTTGGTTATTTCAAAATATCCCAAGTGAAATTTCTAATTAAAGTAAATGACTATATTGAATTATCGATGACAATATTTTCATTATTAGAAATAGTTTGAGTGAAACTTTCTATACAACAGAGAAAATGACAGATGATACTAAGAAAACTTAACTCTTCAATATATTTATTTATTTCAATAATGAATAGTTAACTTTTTTAAATGGCTTGTTCATCACATTGTATAATTCTATTATTTCATTTTTTTCTTCATTGTTCTTCAACATTTCACGTCTTTAAAAAATCCAGTTAAAAAAAATTAAAATAGAGTGACAAGGCCATCTTAATTTATTTTGAAATTAAATTTTGTAATTGTATTTTGAAAATGATTTTTTAAATAACTAGGAGAGATCGTTTTCTCTAATTATTTTTTTTTAATTTAAAATTTTAAAAAAATAGCCATATACAAAGAAAACTTAACTCTTCAATATATTTATTTATTTCAATAATGAATAGTTAACTTTTTTAAATGGCTTGTTCATCACATTGTATAATTCTATTATTTCATTTTTTTCTTCATTGTTCTTCAACATTTCACGTCTTTAAAAAATCCAGTTAAAAAAAATTAAAATAGAGTGACAAGGTCATCTTAATTTATTTTGAAATTAAATTTTGTAATTGTATTTTGAAAATGATTTTTTAAATAACTAGGAGAGATCGTTTTCTCTAATTATTTTTTTTTAATTTAAAATTTTAAAAAAATAGCCATTATTTAAGAAAATTTGATTTGAATCTAATAAATTTATTCACGCATGATAGCTCAATGCACAAGTAATCCAACAAACGACATCGAATTCAATAATAAAGCTGTAAATTAAATTTAAAAAAAAAAATATATATCATTTTTATCGTAAAAAATATTTACAAGTTACAAGAAAAAATTGTTCTAAGAATATTATTGTGCTGATTATTGAAAAACATTTATTTTTATCTTAAGAATGTGTTGATAATGAAAACAAAGTTTTTTAAGTAGCAATAAACATTGATATAATTATTTTTCTAGTTATAAAAAATACAATAATAAAGTTCAATGATTTTCAATAGCAAAAAACATTAAGATAATTATTCTTCTAATAATAAAAAATTAATTAAACTAAAATAATAAAATTCAATGTTATTAATTAGCAAAAAATATTAAGATAATAATTTTTCTAGTTATAAAAAATAAATTAAATTAAAATAATAAAATTCAATGTCGTTTGTTAAAAGCTCACATATAATATTAACATACAAAATAACTGTCTCCGCTAATTAGTGTCGAACAAAATCATTGTGGTGAAATGTAATTTTTTAATTATCAGCTGGATTGAACCCTGGTGCGCCAAAATGTTCGCATTAATAAATCGTATACTCGACTGGCTAAAGTCGTTATTTTGGAAGGAGGAGATGGAATTAACGTTGATTGGACTTCAATACAGTGGAAAAACAACATTCGTCAACGTGATCGCCTCCGGTCAGTTCAGTGAAGACATGATACCCACAGTAGGATTCAACATGCGAAAAATAACCAAAGGAAATGTGACCATTAAAATATGGGACATTGGAGGCCAACCCAGGTTTAGATCCATGTGGGAGAGATACTGTCGAGGAGTTAATGCCATTGTCTATATGATGGACGCAGCTGATCCCGATAAAATAGAGGCTAGTCGTAACGAACTGCACAATCTTCTAGACAAACCTCAACTTTCGGGTATTCCCGTGTTAGTGCTAGGCAACAAAAGAGATCTCCCTAACGCTCTCGATGAAAATGGCTTAATAGATAGGATGAATCTCTCCGCGATCCAAGATCGCGAAATTTGTTGCTACAGCATTTCTTGTAAAGAAAAAGATAATATCGATATTACTCTTCAATGGCTTATAGCTCATTCCAAAGGTAGTGTTCGTTAAGTTTGTAACAGTTAATTAATTTTTTTTTTTTTTTTTTATTTATGAATGGAACAAAACTAAGAACAGAAATTGAAGATCATTCGAAAGTTGTGTTATCAGTAATAACCTTATCAATCTATGCATATTAAATAATGAATATTAATAAATAAAGGAACAATATTTCTTTGATAATACGCTTCTTTGAATCAAGTATATATGCTGATGTATTTCTTTAAAATTAGTCTAGACAGATATTAATAAGAAGAAACCCTCTTTTATATTTTAATTACATTTTTTTTATTGTAATTTCAATTATTATTTCTGATAAATTGTAGTATTTATTTATGTTCTAATTTGATTGAATAGAAGTGTACATGTAATAAAAAATTATTCAAACAATTAAAATTATTTATTTTTTTTTTTTTTCATTTAATTTAAGGACCAATTAACAATGTGCTGTATTTTTTTATTTTAACTATTTTTTTAAATCATTTTTTGTTAAGGTATGTATTGCGCAATCATTCATAAGTGTATTTATTTATTTATTATTATTTATAAAAACAAGTAGATTAAAGTAAAAAAAAAAAGACTGAATAATGAGTAAATTACGTGAAATAATAAACATTAGAACATATTAATTAATTAAAATAACATTTTTGAATAATTATAGTTTTAGTTATAAAAAATTCAAAGTACTCAGTGTTAAATTGCTTCTATTTCAACAAGATATTATAATTACAAGATAAAATTACGCTAGACAGTTAACTCTTTGTTATTTTTTTCGGTAGCATTTATATTAAATTAAGATAAGATATTTATAAGCTGATTTTTAAATAGTTTGACCTCAAAAGTCTTATGTTAATATTTAATTAAAGATAATTAAACTAATTTTTTTTTTTCAAGATAAATATCAATTTAATCAATATTTTAAATAATTAATAATTTTTATTTTTTCAGGCTTCATAAATATTTCATGACCAACTTCCTGAATTTTAAATCTTATTTGAATTTATTAGTTAAAAAAACCATTAAAATGTCAAGGAAGAAAAATGGTCGTTTTGATGGAACGTCAGAAGAAGAAATAATGAAGAAATCAAAGACACTGTCGGATTACCTGCAACCAGACTTGGATGTCGTCTTCGTGGGCATAAATCCAAGTTTAACAGCCGCGTACAAAGGTCGTTATTACGCTGGTCCTGGTAATCATTTTTATAAACTTTTGCATGCGTCTGAATTGGTTCCTAAGTTTGTTAGCTTTGAAGAGGACAATAAACTTCTTGAATACAACATTGGGCTGACCAACATTGTTGACCGCGCTACGCGATCTTCTGCTGATTTAAATGCCAAGGAAATAAAGCTTGGGTGCGATATTGTTAATGAAAAATTGAAGAAATTCAAGCCCAAGCTCGCGGTTTTTAATGGAAAGTGCATCTACCAGATTTTTGCTCAGCAGTTCGGGAAAACTAAGTTCAACTTTGGTCTTCAGAACGAAAAAATTGGGGACACTGCTCTTTGGGTCGTACCTTCTAGTAGTGCCAGGTGTTCTAATTATCCGAGGATGGAAGATAAACTCTTTTTTTATCAAGCTATTAAGAAACATATTTTGTTCTTAAGAGGGAAAATTGATGATCTTAATTTGAACGAGTTTTACAACATGGATTTGAGTAGACCAGTCGTGAAAAAAGCTAAATCGAATTCTGATTTTAGTAAAAATTGTACGGAAACTAGTAATGAGTATCCGCAGTATTTTATAGCTGAAATTCTTGATGGTACGCAAAATAAAAATCAAAATGAATTTTGGTGAAAAGTGAGGCCAAGTCTTCTTATTTTGAGTCTTCTTGTGTTGAAAAAAAAGATTTTGAGGAAGAAATAACAAATACTGGTGATTTGAAAGAAGAAATAAAAGAGGAAGTAAAGGAAGAGGATTCTTATTTAGAATCTAAGAGTGAGAAGAAAAGTTTAAAGAGAAATCGAGATGAAAGTGACTGAAAATTATTTTTAAAAAATCAACAGTTGAAATTAAAAAAAAAAAAATTTTTTTTAAGTTAAAGAATCCATATGTCAGTATTGTTTTTTAATTATCAAGTTAAGATTATTTATTTTTGTAAAACTACGCTTAGTCTCACACTACCTCAATTTTTTTAATTACATTAAATTTTTGTAAAAGTGTTCACAATTAATAAAAATAAAAAAAAAAATGATGGAATATTTTGAGAAGAAATTTTTTATAAATTTGACTTGTATCCATCAAAGTTTCCTAAGATCCATTCTTTGAAAATAATTTTTAATGGTAAATTTTTTATTAATTAAAAAATTTTATTTTTGTTAAACTTTGAAAAATAAATAAAATTTATTATTTATTTTTTATTATAGTGTATTTAAAAAATAATTTTTAACTTCTTTAGTATTGAGTATATGCTTGAAGTAAGTATTTAATTTAATAATTAATTTATTGAAATTATTACAACTGGCTATATAAAATATTAATTTTTGCAGATACAGCTGATTTCAAGTGATTAACGATCCCATAAACGCCAAAAGCAAAATCGTGAATTAACCAATAAACTGTCCAAGTTATGGCCGAAATAATCAGCGCATGGATACGATCGAGACTGGGTGTAATAATTGATTTAACAGCACCATCAATAGGAAACTGCTGTCAGGATGGGACATTTTACGCGAAACTGTTACACAGTTATGCGGTAATAAACGAGAGCCAATTAAATACAATAATCCATACGTCAGACCCAGCGTTGGCAAGAGTTAATTTACGGCATCTTCAAGTCTGGCTGCGATTTATCGGGGTCGAATGCGATCGGGAAGCTATAGAGGACATTTCAAATGGCAAAGGTACAGCGGCTTTCCAATTGCTCTACAAAATCTATTTGTGCCTAGAAAATAAAGATCGCTTGCATTTCATAACTCTCGAGAAAGAGCGAGAAAAATATGTACCTGCTTCGACTAAATTTGACGTAAAGGTTGTTCCGGAAGAGCCGGAGTTTGAGAAAACTTTGCCGGAACACCCGTTGCTTAAGTTGTTGGAGATCAATACACAATTATCGGGTTCCCATAAGGAAGATGTCAAGAAAATGATTACTAATTACTTACGCGAACGGCATAGTAAAGTTAGCTCATCACAAGCTTCAAGAATAGTCACGGATAATGAAGACTCTGATGACGGGTCGTTAAAAAGTAAAACTGTTGCTCGTAAAATTGATAAGAAGGAAGTTAGAAGAAATGCTAAGAAGAAAATGATGAAAGAACTTGATGATTTTGCTGAAAAACATGCTGATGTTTCATGTTCAAAGACTGAAGGTAATTATTTTTGTTAATTTAAAAGAAATTATGAAAAAAATAGCTACTTTAAAGATGAGAATTAAATTTTGGTAGCTTTTTAATTAAATTAAAAAAAAAATTGAATAAGTTAAAATTGAAATTTCTTATTTATTATTTACAGAAATTTTTATAGAAATTTAATGTTCAGTTATTGAAAATAACTATTTATTGATTTAATTATTAATATATTTGTGTAATTAATGATTTTATATTATTTATTTATTTGTAATGGAACGTAATTTGCAACAATATGTTACATTTTCATGTGTAGAATGTTTAGTAATAATTATATAATTATATACAATAAATAGTATCTTGACATTCTAATTAGCAAGTTGTCTAATTCTATTTTAGAGAATCTTCTATTTGTACGACAAAAATAATTAGTTCAAAACTTATTATCACTTTAAAAAACCATTTAATATCATTAATATCTAATAGAGATATAATATTTAAGTTTGAATCATTCAAATAATTTATAATTAGATTCTCTAAAAAATAAGGAGAGACAAATTGCTAATTAGACCGTCGATCTGTAAAGAGAAGATAGGTTTAAGAAATTTTTAAAAATTTTAAAGAAGAGAAAAAAAAGTAAGAAAAAAAATTTAGTAATTGATAATTGTTAATATTGTATTTAATTAGAGCCTTATGATGTTCACGGACGTCCAGAAGCGGCAAAACAATACATCGAAGAATTGAAAGCCCGCAGAAAGCGAGATTCTGAAATAGATCAGCGTAACAAAGAAATCCAAAATCGCGTATTGACATATTTTTGGGACAAGTTTGAAGAGGATCAACAAAATCACTTTGACAAAATAATTGCAGAAACTGTGTTGCGTCAGTCGGATTACGAGAAGAAAATGACAACTAAATTGTGTGAAATACGTCGGCAAAAGGATAGAATAGCTGCTAATAGACAGATGGTTAATGAAATGATGTTCAAAGCCAAAGAGAACCATATGCGTTTGGTTGAAGAAAGCAAGCGCGAAATGAAAGCTTGGGACGATGAAGAGTTGGAGGATGAAGTTAGAAGGTTCAATGAACTCCAGCGACGTTTGGAGAACGAACAAGAAGAAAAAATTAGGCGTGAAGTTTGTAAAATAGCGCAGGATGTTGTTGATGATGTGGTTGACCTTGCAGTTTATTCGCTGGACACTGAAATTCCTCGTGGGCTGTGGAATGAATGGAAGAGCTTATTTGTAAGAGGATTACAGATTTTTTCATGCAAAGTCGATGATTGCCAAGATAAATTGAGGAGTAAGACAGAAGTTATTTCTTAAATTCAAAATAGTACGGGAAATTACCATCAGTAGACATGGGTCAGCATCGGTCAGACCGTCATCAGTTCTCTACCTACGAATACAAACTACTGTACACTGAAAACTCGACTTGTACTTGTACCTATACATTTTATTTTACTACTGCTGTCGCTGCTTCTTCACTTCCTGCCTACATCTCGACAATTTTTGTCACTCATTTTTTTAAATTTAGTTAATCCTGAAAAATCCTCCTGCCCGTGTTTCTTCCCTATTTTATTTTATTTAGTCATTTCTTCCTTTTTTGTTTTTTGTTTGTTCTATTTCATATCTTGTGAGTTTTTGTTAAATTTTTTTCTTTTGTCTCGTGCAGACGCGCCGGTTGACATCTCGAGATTTACGATTAATACAAGTGTAAAAATTAAGTGGTAGGATTTATTGCACTAAACTGTTAGCACCAGGCTCAATAAATTATTTTAGATTTTTAATTGTGCTTATTATTATTTTATAATCTTTTTTTTTATAAAATAAACATCAATTTTTCTAATGTTAATTTTTTTAAAATAATAATTTGATAAAAGTTTTTACTGGTTTGATTTTAAAAAAAATTAAAATTTTAAAGGTCTCTAAATTGAAATTTTTAATAAACAATTTGAAGATCATGTAAATAATTTTGTAGAATTAATAATGGAATATATAGAAAAAATTGGACATTATTTTTACTTTTCAAAAAAAAAATAGGATAGAAAAGATTTTATTTAGGTGATAATAGTTTCAAAATATTTTTTAATTAATCTTACAACTAATACACAACAAAAAAATCTCTTCGGCCATTCAAATTTCTAATTTTTGGACTAAAAAAAAAAAATTAACTTAATTTAAGAGAAAAATAAAATTTTTAAGAATTTAATCATCTTTAAAGTAAAGTTTGCTTTATGATTTTTTCTATTTGATTAAAAATCAAAAAAACTCTTCAAAATAATATTTTTAGTTCAAAAATTTCGCTTTTGAATAAATTAAATTTTTTTATCAATATTTTTCTTCCTGCGGCCTAAAAATTTATTTTAATGCCACTTTTATTTATTTTATTTATTTAATTAATTTATTTATTTAATTTATTAATTTAATTAATTTATTTTAACTTTAAATTTTTATCGCGTGCGATTAAAAATTTCTAATAAAATATAAATTTGAGAAATTGCTCGACTTTTATGCATTGATAAAAAAATTGACTCCAGAGCCAAAATCTTGAACCAAGAATACCATTTTGAAGAAAATAATTTTCTTGAGTCAAAAAAATAAATTTTTAAGAAAAGAAAAATTTACTTAAATTAAGAGTAATTTCTTGATCCAAGAAAATCATTTTCTTCAAAATATTATTATTGGTTTAAAATTTTTGCTCTTGAGTCAAGTTAATTTTTTTATCAGTGTGTAATTACTAAAAATTAAATCTTTCTTTACAAAATAAACTTGCGAAGTAAATATAATTACTTTTATCTATAATTTAATAATTTTATTATCTCACGTATCTATATAAAAAACATAACAGCATCTGTAGACTTAATGGGGTATATTGAATGTAAGCCCTGATTGTCAGTCACAGCAATGTTTCTGTCTGATTCGCAATTCAATCGGGTAAGCAAAGACGAATCGAAAGTACCGAGTAAAGCGATCGGAGTAAAGTGCTTTCGTCTTGTGAGCGATTCAAATAAAATTGTTACTCTACTTCTTCCACTTTCCTCTCGTCTCTTTTCTCATCTCACCCTCTTTCCCAACAGAACTTCTACTTCAACTTCTACAGACCAAGATCACTACCAGTACTTTTATTGTCTACGGGGGTGTAGTTGATGCCACTGCAGTAAGGTACTGGAGTTTAAGAGCGTTCAGGATTACCTAATTTAAAAAAAAAAAAAAAAAAAAAAAAAAAGTAAATAATCGAATGCGAATTGATACTCAACTATTAGTTTACTCTTAAAAAGGAAGAGCGAGAGTAGATAAGGAATAAAAAATGATAAATAAATAACCAACAATAAGTATCATATATCTATATATATAAATGAGAAAAATTATTATCGCTTAAAAAGACGGATTATTTGTTATCTTCACTTGCGCACACGCTACTAATGATGTACCTTTCAGCTTGGTTTAATCTTTACGGATAAACTGCACTGCAGATAAAGTTAACTCTCTTTGCTCTTTTTTTATTTCTTTTATTTTCATACCCGACTTTTCATACAGTTATATAGATATAGATATATTACTTATTTCATCGCGTTTACTCACTCATGCGTGATTCCTTTTTGCCAAGCTGACGCTGAAAATCACACGAAAATTTTCTACGCTTCCGGGATAAAATACTTGTCTTTTTGTTATTATTATTATTATTATTATTATTATTATAATTGTTTTAAAAAAATATTTCATTTAGAGACTGTTTAATGTAATTCTCATTTTACTATTTCCGGAGCTTTTCCTAAAAATAAATTTTATTTAAATATTATACCCAAGTAAACTAGCTTCAACCTCAGGGGAATTATTTTTTACTATTTTTCACGCTTAAAATTATTCTCTAGAATAATTACGCTTCATTATGATGCGATTATTAAAAGAAAAATGGTGTGTTAGCAGATGAAAAAAAAATAAATAAAATAAAATACTACATTTTTGATATTTCTTTGCTGAGGTGTTAATTAAGTTATCTATATTATTAAGAGAATAAAAAAAATTTTGTATCCAGGATAGTCATGTGATATGCGGTTTTTTTAGTAAAATTTAGTGTCATTGAAAAGGTCAATTTATTTTGATAAGTATTTCGGCTACATTAGAAAATATCTCGATCTCTAAATACATAATTAAGAAATGACCTTGTATCTTGTGAACTATTGACATTTTTAAAGATATAAGCTCATCTCGATACTGTACTCATCAAGACCTTTCATTTGAGTACCCACATCAATTTTTCATATATTTATATATATTATATATATGTATATACGAAAAATATATCAAAAATGCATGTGGGTACTCAAATGAAAGGTCTTGATGAATGTAACATCGGGATGAGCTTATATCTTTAAAAATATCGATAATGAAGAAATGGCCTAGTATCTTGTCATCTATTGACATTTTTAAAGATATAAGCTCATCCCGACATTACACTCATCGAGACCTTTCATTTGAGTACTCACATCAATTTTTCATATATTTTGTATATTTATATATATTACATATATGTATATATGAAAAATATATCAAAAATGCATGTGGGTACTCAAATGAAAACTCTTGATGAGTGTAACATCGGGATGAGCTTATATCTTTAAAACTTTCAATAGTTAAGAAAGTACAGTTCAATTCAACAAAAGTTATTTAATAAAGCAAAATTTTATTTATTTAGAGTTCACAAGTCATGGCAGTCACATAGTGACTGCAAGGTTGCTAGTTTGACTATTAAATTGATATAAAAAATTTTCCAAGATCCGACAAAGTAATTAAAAATTCAAATTTAAATTAAAACTTAAATCTTTAAAATCTTAATTTGACTTCCAACGACCTGAAAAAAAAAATTCATGAATTGATAAAAACAGAATTGAATCATACGCCTGGCAAATAAAAATCCATTCGATTGCAATTGTTGAAAAATTAATTGATTCCGCGTTCGTTAACGTTGTTTGCGAGGTCAGTGAATAAATTTTTTCGTTCCATTCAATTTGAATTTTCTTTTAATAAAAAGTTTATTCAAAAACCTGAATAACAAAAAAGAGTGATGTGAAAATTTATAGCTTGGTGGTTTGACAAAAGAAATGAAAATAAAAATAATGACACTCATTAATTAGTATTCATGGAAACAAAGCGCAATTGATGTGTAAATTACATCAGTAATGTGTAGCTTTGAGTTAAATTTTCAGAGCCGGCGTCATGTTGTGATTTATTGGTGCCAGATTTACAACTTACATCTAGACAGACTAGACACAGACACAGACACACAAACTCAAACACCAGTTATTTATCATCATTACTTTTGAATATTCATTACTACCTTCAGTTATTGTTCATTTTATTTTATTTTTTAAATATTACTCCGTTCTTACAATACACGTATTAACTACAATACATTACAATATTTATAAATATATATTTGTCATTATAACATATATTATACGCTGCTAATTAGATTCATTAATTAAAAACAATTATTAATGATATCTCAGGCTTTCAATTAACGATGATTATTTTATTTAATTAAATTCCAACAATTTCATAATATCAAAAAAAGAAATATCAGATATTTATTTTTATATTGTAGTTTATAAGAAAAATTGAAAAAATTTTAAATGCAATAATTAATTAATTAATCTGATATTTTTTTATCAAAGACAAACATTTAATTTTGAGCATTACCAAAACAGACAAAAAAAAATTATTAAATAAAATTGCTTATTTTTTATAAAAATTAAAGTGCGGTCCACTTAAACTCTAATTAAGTTCAATAGTTTGGTATGTAAATTATAAGAATTAACTATAAATCTAAATCTGACAACTAATAATAATAAATTTTAGTAATATTAATAATAGAATAGTTAATTAAATATAAAAAAGTAAATTAATTATCATCAGCATCGTCATCATCATCAGAAACATACTTTTTAGTTATCCTTTTCCGTCTACCCGTTCTGCTCTCACTTTTGCGTCCTTTTAATTTTATCTTCATCCTTACACTCGAGTCCCCGTCCGATCCATCATCGCAGTCGCCGGGAGATGAGTTATTTCCTGAAAAAAAAAAAAAAAAAAATGTTATTTTATAAAAATCAAACTAGGACCCAAGTGACATTAAAAATAAAAATAAAAATATTATTACTGACCATCGTCTGAGACTGAACCCTCGGCTTCGAGCCTCTGTCGTGCGTTTATAAAAACAGATTCCAAGACTATTGAATCTTCGTGGATTGGCGAGGCTTCTTCATTATAAATTTGGGCATTTTTACACAGTTGAATAAAATCTTTTTCTAGTTCATCAACACTGGAGTACTGAAAATATAATTAATTAGTTACTTATTTATTAGATTCAATCATTTTAAAAACAAAAAAGTATCCTTAAATAATTATTTAAAGAGCTTTTAAATGCAATTTACAAAGATTCAATAAATTATCCCATTAAAAAATTGTTCGAATAAAAAAGCGAAAAAATATAAATTTTTATGATTTTTAAATCCTTACATTTCTAAATTACTTGACCGATTAAACTCATCTTTTAACTTAACTTCGGTATCTATCTATCTATAGAATAAGTATGTTAAGTTTGATAAAGATCTGTTGTTAATTAGCGACGTTATCGACTTTTGAACCATATGTATTTTTCTGACTCAGCTAGTCGGAATATAGCAAAATTTTTTAAAAGTTCCATCATGAGAACCAATGCAATAGTTAGATTTTAATGAAATCTACTAAAAATTTATCACGTTATTATATGTGAATCTTTCAACTTTTATGGGAGTAAAAATTGACAATAAAAAAATAAGCTATAAATCTCTTGTAGAATGTCAAGACTTAAGACAGTTTCTTGTTAACTTACGAGTTAAGTTTACGAGAAAAGTTTACCGAAAGTAATAAAGAAGTGCCATCGAGTCAATTAATTTAACAACTAATTTTAAAATCTCCGTTAAATCTAAATAAACTACCGGGAAAACACTTGGAATCAGTAATTATCTTAAAGTTTATTGCTAATTAAAAATGAAAGACCGAGTTTTTTTAGACCGACTATTTAAAAACAAACGTCAAACTTTTCTCCCTAAATAATTCAATATGTGTACTTACTTTGCCTTCATCAACTTTCTTTAATAATTTATTGATGGTCAGAGGCTTCTTTATTACATCGTAATAGTCAGGTAATTCTCGGCGCGACGGCAATCTCATAAAAGGCTCACTGAGCAATCTACCATCAGTGCTGTCGGTGTAATTAACAACAACCATCAGTAGCTTCTTCATAGATTTCCGTAATTTCATATCAACTGAGGGACCAGCGCCGCTGCTGCTTCCAGCACCACGACGTTTTTTCTGGACCGGTTCCTCGTCTTCCTCGCCTCTCTTGCGTCGCTTGCGAGTTTTCTTTTTCTTCTTATCATCTTCCTCCTCGTCATCAAACTCAACGCCGTCATCGTCGATGGCTTTCAGCCACTCTTTCTCCGTCAAACTGTCTGTATAGTCGACTTCCTTACGCTGTCGAGACCCACGTCCCAAAAAACGCTCCTCATCTTCCTCGTAAGTCCAGCGTTCGACTTCATCGTCGTCTTTGACCAACCAGTCAGGTAATTCATTTTCTTCCAGCAGCCTTGATTTACGATTGGGACCTGATTTAGCATCTTCACGCCGTCTTTCCAGGTCTAGCTTTTGGAAGGCCTCAAACTCACCCTCAGATCTAGCGATCATCTGATTAACTGTTTCATCATCTGGTACTTCGTTTTCTTCTTCGTCATCAGCGTCATCTTGATGCAATATACTCTGCAAGAATTGCTGTCTTTCACTTCCTGTTGATTTCTGATCAAACATACCAGCTTGAATAACTTTTTCATCCATATTCAACTTGTAACGCGCAGCAGCCAATATTCTCTCTTCGACTGAGTTAACAGTCATCAAACGTAGTACTCTTACTTCATTCTTTTGTCCAATACGATGAGCACGATCCTGGGCTTGCAAATCTTGGTGAGGATTCCAGTCAGAATCGAATATAACTACAGTATCAGCGGCTTGTAAATTTAGACCCAAACCTCCAGCACGAGTTGACAGTAAGAATAAGAAATATTGTGATCCAGGATCGTTGAATCTCTTCAACAAATCACCACGATCTTCGGCTTTGGTTGTACCGTCTAAACGTAAATACTTAAAGCCACGCCAGCTTAAATAGTCTTCCATTATCGTCATCAACTGTGTCATTTGACAAAACAGCAATACTCGATGGTTAGTTGCCTTCAATTTTGGTAATATACGATCTAACAACTCAAACTTACCCGACGCTCGATATAAATCTGGACCTGATACTGTATGTGAACCCTGAACGCCTATATGTTCACAATATTTTTCTTCAATAGCTTGGAACATGAACGGATGATTACATAATTTACGCAATTGTACAATAGTATTCATGAGTGCTTTCGCACCACCTTTTCCTTGTTTTCCTTTCTCTGAACCATCAGTCAAAAGTACACCCTTGCTCTGCATATGTCTGTACAATACTTTCTGCAAACCAGACATGTCACACTTGATAATATACTCAACTTTGTCAGGTAACTGAGATTCGACTTCTTTTTTCAAACGTCTTAGCAAGAAAGGTCGCAGTACTTTATGAAGACGACGGATGATAAGAATTGTTTCTTCTTCATTCAACTCAACTTTTTCTCCGGTAGTAGCGAACGGTGCATTGAACCACTGCTCAAACGTACTACATGATTTGAAAATTGAGGGTAACAAAAAGTTCAGAAGCGCCCAAAGCTCAGGTAATTTGTTTTGCAAAGGAGTACCGGTCAATAATAACCGATGTGGCGCTAAATAATGTGTATTTAATACTTGTGTTAATTTACAATGATGATTCTTCATTCTGTGACCTTCATCAATGATCATGTACTTCCACTGTAGCTTAGCCAGCACGCTTTTGTCCTTGATAACGTATTCATAGGTGGTCAACAGTACATTGAACTTGGTGGCTCGCATCTGAGATTGTATCGCGCGTCGTCCCGCCGGCGAGCCTTTGTAGGAAACAACAACGACACTCGGAGCCCACTTTTCAAACTCAAGAACCCAATTAGATAGTGTTGACAATGGAACGATGATTAAAAACGGTCCATTGACCTTCTTCTTCTCCATAAGATGAGTAACGAGCGCAATAGTTTGTATTGTCTTACCGAGACCCATTTCGTCAGCTAAAATACCATTGAGATTATTGTTAAACAATGACACCAACCACTCGAGACCTTTTATCTGATACTCTTTGAGTGCTCCATTAACCATAATAGAGGCTTGTTCAGTAACAGTTTCATGCACTGTATGTGCAATACTGTAATAAGTCTGCTCTTCAGTTTTATACTCATCATCCTCGACTTTGGCTTTATTTAATTTTTTCCTAGTTTCACTGACAGAGTCACCTGCACCACTGTTACTATCGGCAGCAGACGCAGCTGAGAAATCACCGGTTTTGGCTTTTTGTTCAGATACATTTTCTTCTTCATCATCGTCATCATCCTCCTCGCTATCAGATTCAATAACTTCCCAACCCGGGTGAGACTCCATGAAAGCATTTAATTGACTCATCATAGGAGCGTCTTCACCAGTCAACGTACGTCCAGTACTTACTTCATAAACATGAACACGCGTGTCCTCAGCCGGAGTACCATCTTCATTGACCGAAGTACCATCTTGTAACTTTTTCTTCTTCTTCTTGCGTTTTTGCTCCTCAACTTGTTTCCGTTTCTGCTCCATTTTGTGCTGCTTGACCATCTCAGTAAGATTACAAATATACTCATCAGTTTGCGACAACAAGAATGCCAACCGTTTGTCTTTTTTCTGATCAATAAGCTTACGGTATCCTTCTTCGTCTTCAGCCATCAAACGACGCATACGTTCTTTCTCAATACGCTCTTGTTCCTTCTTCTGTTCACGCTCAGCATTAGCGTGATAATTCAGCACAGCTTTGTTCAATCGTGACATTTTAGCGACATTATTACGATGAAATTCTTTCCAATCTTTGCCATGTTGCAAAACAGAGGTCAAAAATTCTTGATGTTTCTGTCGGCGTTTGCGTTCTGCTTCAAGTTTCTGTTGTTTTTCCAATTTCTCAGTAGCACGAGCTTCCCGTAATCCCTGACGTTTAGTACGTTTGTAAGCTTTAACATTAACAGCAGTTTCAAGGGTCGTATCCTTGCGAGTACAAGCAATTATTTCAGAACGCAGTTGACGTTGGAAGTTAAGTACGCGTAGCATACGTAATTCTATCTGAGCTTGAATACGAAGATCCTCAGGCATGTTTGTCGGCAAATTGCTCAACTGTTCCATGCGTAGGGCAATTCTTGTCGCTACACGATTTTCACGCTCCTGAAGAATAACTAGAGGATCTAATCCAGCTGGTTTAACGACACTCGTAACGCGGTTACTTTTATTACCGACTTGCTGTTGTTGTTGGTGTTGCTGCAACTGTTGAGACGGTTGAGAGCCAGGTCGAGGTGGCCCATTGACACTCGGAACTTGAAGAGGACCTGCAGGAGTAGAATCATTTGGTCGATTTAAGCCAGGTAGTGGAGCTGCTCCTTGAACTGCCAGAGCTAGTTGCTGAGACAACGGCTGATTCCGCGCCAGTAATCGATAAGCCATAATTTGAACGCGAAGCTGTTGGAATTGCTGAGTAGTGAACCTATCATTGGCCCCGCCTTGACCACGAGCACGAAGAGCTAGTAATTGCGAGTACCGAGGGTCTTCTTGGAGACCTTTTTCTTCCATTGAGTCGATGGCTTTTTGCAGAGCACTGAGATTTTCTTGTCCAGTTCCAGAGCCACCAGGTGGACCACCAGGGACCGGAGGCATTGAATTTCCTGGTCCTCCAGGTCCCATTGGCCCCAGCGGTTGATTTTGAGCTCCTGGCGGCATCGGACCCATTACTGGAGGTCCTGGTGGTCCACCAGGTCCACCTGGGCCTCCAGAATTGTTAGCGCTCATCGGTAAGGGTCCTCCAGGTCCCATCTGACTCGCAGGTCCACCTGGAGGCATCTGATTGGGTCCCGACCCAGGCATCATCGGTCCGCCAGGTCCCATTTGGTTTCCAGGTCCAGAATTAGGACCCATTGGCCCAGCTGGGCCTAGTCCAGAAGCATTGGGTCCTCCCATAATCATTGGAACACCTGGACCACCAGGCCCGATGTTCATTTGACTTCCTGGACCGGTCATGTTCATCTGGGAGTGTCCATTAGCGCCGTGACCTTGATTTGGCGGACACATATTGGGTGGACCACCTGGGCCCATCGATGGACCACCAGGCATTGATGGATTCATGTGTCCTGGACCTGGCGGTATCGGTCCAGGTCCTGGGCCCATATTTATGTGTCCTGATGGTGGAGGTCCTTGCATATGCCCCGGTCCACTTGGTATTTGGTTGTTTGGCCCTTGCATATGCGGGGCTGGTGGTCCACCAGGTCCTATATGGCCTGGACCCATTTGATTTGGTCCTAAAAAATATTTTCAAGTTAAAAATTACAGCTTTTAATTAATATTACAATAATAATAATAATAATAATAATAACTGAAATTAATATTGATAGTTACCTCCAGGACCCATTTGGTTAGGACCTCCAGGTCCCATATTTGGCGGCCCAGGGAACATCTGCCCTGAAACTAGCGGAGGTGGTCCTCCCGGTCCCATTTGATTTGGTCCCATATGTCCAGCACTTGGAGGTCCTCCCATTTGTCCTGGCATCATTGGTCCTCCAGGTCCTTGCGCTCCTGGAGGTGCTCCTGGTGGGCCCTTTAATAAAAAAAATTCTTTAGTTCTCAAAAAAAAAAATAATATTCTATTTCATAATTTTTTTTTTTAATCTTACATGATTAATCTCAAGATTTTTTATTAAATTTAAAAATCCGATCAAGAAAAGGTGAACTTATATCACATCATATAAATAAATTCTAGCTTAATAATAGACAATAATATAAGTAAAAATAAACTAGTCTATTATTATGTATGCTTCGTCAGGATTAAATTTCTATCCACCGTGCAATAATATTATTTATTACGACTCATATAATCATATCACACCGTGTGACGTCTTTATTATTGTGACTATCTGCGTGATTATTTATGGTACATCTCTGACATTGAAAACTAAGTATTAAATATAATATATAATAATAATAATAATATTATTATACATATATTTTTGTAATATTAAATACTAAAAGTTTCATTATTTGTTTACACAGACTTAGAAATTTTTTTACTCAATTTATCAACATATTTATAGTATAACATAATTATTATAATCACATCTATCAGTTGGCGTAACAGATAAGGCGATAAATAAAATACAAATGCAAATGGTTATCAGCGCGTGAATTATAATTCCAATAGCAATAGAATCACATTTTATAATTTCCGTCACGTATGGATTTAATGAAATTTTCCATTGCTCAAACTTAAACTACGTTATGTCATTCAGAATCTACGTAAACTTGAACTTTTAATTTAATCATCGATAAATAACATTTTTACATCGAACAATGAAATTTAGACAAAAGACGTGAGCAATAATGGTCAAGCTGATTAATATAACAGCCGCTTTCATTTTCCCTTTGATTATTTTCTGCTAATGATAATGACAGCGGCGGTCAGGTAGAATAAGAAACAGACGGAATAAATCATAGGAAGTTGATGATAGATACCAGATATCCTAAAACAATATTACAAAGCTAAGCGTAAGGTTGTAAACATGCCTCTGGAACGTGATTACGTGTTGCTTGAAGCGTGAACGCAGCATGCTGTGTTATGATTGTAAGTTTATAAGTATGTGGATGTATTGTATGAGCATGTGAGTATATGGAAACATAAAGTACAGAGAGAACGAGCGAAGAAAGAGTTGACGGTGAAAAAAGAACGTTTATCCACTGGTTCAATACAGGTGACACATTGTTAACACGTGGGTCCCTACACCTGTTACTTAAATTACGCTCGATTGCTCACTTATCTCATGTGAACATTGTTTACTTTTATTTATCATATTATAAATTTAGAAATTTTTGGGCATGATTTTTTTAGATGTTTATTTTGAAATTATTTACTTGTTTTATTTTATTCATACTATTATAATTTGATGATTTTTTTTTGAAAAATTTTTTGGGTTAAAATTCAGTTTTCAATTTTTTACTTAGAAAATTTTTTATTCAAATTGAATTTTTTTTATTTTACAAAATTTATAATTGAATATTTGACTAAATTAAAAAAAATGAGTAATAAGTTCATTTTTCATCCTAATTATTTAATTGAGCCTAAAAAAAATTTTTTTAATAAATATTTTATAATTTAATCAAATTAATAAATATCGATTAAAATTTTTTATGTTAAATTTTTGTAAATTTTTTTTATTAAATAAAAACAAAAAAATGGTCAAATTTCTATTATATTTACTCTAATAATTTTTAAGTTATTTTAATTGTAATTATTTATATTAATTAATTCAATTTTATAATTATTATTTATAATAATAATAAAAAAGTCATTATGAATTTTAGTTAAACTCAAATTATCTGATTTTCAATAATTTTTACATTTCTTAAAATAAAAATTTATTTAAATATATTCTAAGAAAATTTTTCATCGTTTTCTCAATTTTCTAAATTTTCGTACTTTAAATATTTTTTTAAATAAATTTTTATAAAGACTAAAAAATTTTAAAACACAAAAAGTTAAATTTACACTGAGGTAAAACAATAGTTAGCGAAGAAAAGTTAAAAGAAGTATATAAATATATAAAAATAAAAATAATAGGGAAATGAATGGTATCAACGCAGTATGTATATATTGGAAAAATAACGTAGTGTAGTGGGGTTGTGGAGCTTTTGCATAAGTAGTGCGCTTCCGCAAATATCACGTCACTTGTGTGTTAAGACCCAGTGGATAACATTTTATTATTTTGTTGTTAGAATTAATTTATAATTTATACTTGAAATAAAATAAAAATGACGAGTCAAAAAGAATTGGATTACTGTTATGACTTTGTTATGAAACTGACCATTGAATCGGCGAAGGTATTCCTTTTTTTATTTATACATAAAACTATTTAATGATTAATGATAGATGGTACTTTATTTGACATGAGAGACGATGTATTAATAGACAGAGTAATTTATTGAAAGATTGATAAGTGGTGATGTGAAGGGCTAGATGCATTACATCTATATGCTATATGTTGAAAAATTTTTATTGATGTGACATTTCAGATCATCAGAGATGCGATACAAGGTGGAAAAAATATTGAAACTAAAGCTGGTGACTGGGACTTAGTTACTGAGTACGACAAAAAAGTTGAACAAATTTTGATTGACGGCCTTGTTAAAGAATTTCCTACACACAAGTACGTATCAGTTTTTAAAACTTCAAAGCTATTTTTAGATTTTATTTTACGGAAGTTTTTCTACGGAAAATTTTGATATTATGAAATTATTTTATTTAAAAGCTATTTGCAAGTAATGTTTTTTAATACTTTGGCTGTTTAGTCACTGAAATAGATTTCAAATAAATTTCAACTAACAAGGTCTTGATAGATGTTAATTTTATGCCAACGTTTTCTTTGTTCAATATATTTTTATATTAAACAAATCTACTGATTTTATTTTTTGTTATTTTTAAGTGTCAAAGAAAATATAAAAAATTTCAATTTATAATTAATTTTTAAAATTATTGTTGAGTTAATAGAATATTTTATTAGTATGTGTAATAGCTCGTAAAAAATGAATAAAACTTTTCAAGGAAAATTAAGATATCAGTATTGAAAATTTTAAGAAAAATGATTTCATTATTTTTATCTCAGTTATAAAAAAATAATTTTGCATAACAATTGTGCAGAAAATTTTTTATGCATAAAAATTTAATTATAAAAAACTAATAAGATTCTTTCAATTACTTATTTATAGCTTAAAAAACTATTAAAAAAAATTACAGGCATAATTTTTTTATAATTAAATAATTATAGTATTTTTTGCAATTAAAAATTATTCAAAAATCTATCAGTATTTTAAAGTTAATACTTTATTAATTCATCAAATAATATTGAAAATTTTAAGAACAATTTAATTACAAAAACTAATAAGATTTTTTAATCAAAATTCTTTCAATTACTTGTGTATAGTTAAAAAACAAACTATTAACAAATAATAAAAAGAATTATAAACATATTTTATCTTAAAATAATTCTAAAATTTTTTGCAGTCAAATATCATCTAGTTAGAAACAATTTTTCTACACTAATTGTTCTAAATTAGTTTAACTTGCTCACGGTCAAAATATTTAATAATTTTATTAATGTTTATAATTTTTAAAATTGAATTAATAATTAATTAATTATTTTAGATTCATAGGAGAAGAAACGGTATCAAAAACGAACATCCTTCCAGAATTAACAGCCGCGCCGACCTGGATAATCGACCCGATTGACGGAACGACAAACTTTGTCCACGCATTTCCCCACACGTGCATATCAATAGCTCTCCTGGTGAATCGGGAACCAGAAATCGGGATTGTATACAACCCAGTTCTCGAGCAAATGTTTACAGCGCGACGAGGACGCGGCGCTTATCTAAACGGGAAGCCGATCAAAAGTTCTGACGTCTTTGGTGAGTATTTGCCAACCAATAATAAATCATGAATATAAACTATCAAGATCAAAAGTTCACTGATAATTTAAATTTAAATAAATCTGTTACGTATTTCAGAATTGC
Organism: Cotesia congregata; assembly: GCA_905319865.3. NCBI lineage: Eukaryota > Metazoa > Arthropoda > Insecta > Hymenoptera > Braconidae > Cotesia > Cotesia congregata. The sequence continues at coordinate 1,425,079 of CAJNRD030001121.1, forward strand.
GACAGTCTCTGGTGTGCATTGAAGCATCATATGCGACCATAGAAGACATCAGGGACATAATCCTCGGTCGGTTCGAGGCATTTGTTACAATAGCCCACGGAATAAGAACTCTTGGATCCGCAGCGTTGACACTTTGCCATGTGGCGATGGGGGCCGCAGATGTTTATCACACCGACAATTTAATGCCCTGGGACGTTGCTGCGGGTGTTCTGATAATCCGCGAAGCCGGCGGTCATGTTATCGATACATCTGGCGGAGATTTCAATATTATGAAGCCTAGAGTGCTGGCTATGGGCAATAGAAAACTTGCACCCGAGCTGGTCAAGCTTGTCAGACTTGCTGATGTTAAAACTCACCGGCGACGCGTTAATGATAAAAAATCTGAATAATTTATTAAGCTGTTTCATTTAATTGTTAATTTTATATAAATTTATTATTATTGATTGTTAATAATTGATAATTATGACGGAGGTATACAAAGAGAATTAGCATTAGCAACTCTGATGTATTTATTCGCTTTGAATATATCATCATATCACAATAAGTTTATTAGTTTTTAATTCATTGATAATTGATGACTAAATCGCTCAGCGAGTGCAAGAATATTTATAGTTTCAACCTAGTTATCAAACTGTTCATTGATAATTTTTTTTTCTAGTTCAATATTTTATTTTTGTAAATAAAAATTAGTTTTTCTTCTTTAAATTTTATAAGCAACTGTATAAAATTTTTTTATTGTTGTGTTAACTATGTTTTATATTTATAAAAAAATTTTAACTGAGAATTATTTTATAAAATATTTTTGGTGTTTATTCAAATATTGTATAAATTATAATAAATTGGTGATTTTTTTTTTTTTTTTTTTCAAATTAAAATTGTTTAAAAATTGATTCATAAAAAATTTTTTATTTATAATTATCTGCTATCATAAGTGTCAGAACAATAACAATTTTATTAATTCAATTACTATCTTTAAATACAATAAAAATTTATTGATAAATAAAAACATAAAAATTTTTTTTTTATGCGTTTGAATGTGAAAAAAAAAAATTCGTTGATATAATTTATATTTTAAAAAATGGATGAAGAAAATTAGAACTAAATTTTAAATAAAATTTACGATTTTGACCTGAAAATTAAACATTTAATTTAATATCAAAAAATTAAAAAAAAAAAAAAAAAAAACAGTAAAATAAATTTTTAGTAGAATTCACTAGACTGGAAAATAATAAACAATTAAAAATAAATATAAAAAAGTGTAACAAATTAATAAGATTTCATATCAGTGACACTTGAACAAAGACAAGAGATTATTATCTAAGAATAGTGATAAACCTCAAGGTATTTAAGTTATTTAAGAACAAAACCTGATAGAAATTGCATTGATGTGAAACACCTCACCGGTAGCACATCTCTTAATTATTTAATATCGTAATTTGTGACTATTAAAATGGCAACGAATATTGAAGAATACTTTGTGTTCGCTAAACAACTTGCACTACAAGCAGGCGAGGTATTTAAAATTATCTTTCACAACTGAAGATAATTAACCGTGTCAATTAATTTTTTCTTTCGTTAAAAACAAAGTAAAAATTTGATTTTTTTAGATTTTAAAAACTGCTTTGAACCGTGAAAAAGTTGTTAAAATCAAGGGAGATTTTCGGGACCTTGTTACTGATGATGACCAAGCTATTGAAAATTTATTAATATCAAATTTGAGTAAAAAATTTCCTGATCACAAGTAAGTACTCTGTTTGTTATAAACTTATAAGATTTCATATCAATGACAATTTCAATGAATCAAGAGATTGCTGTCTCGAAATTGTGATAACAAATAATTAAGTTTATTTAATTTATAAAAAAAAAAAAACTTTTGTTAAATAATTCAAGTATTATTTTATTGAATTAAAATAAAATTACTTTTAATTTAAAATTAACTTGAAAAGTTTATATTTCCAAAAAAAAATATTTTAATTAGATTATGAATAGATCATTGTAAATTTCAATAGGTTTATTGCTGAAGAATCTTACAACAAAGATGAACCATTAGAATTAACCGACGCACCTACATGGATTATTGATCCAATCGACGGCACAGTTAATTTTGTTCACGGGTTTCCACAATGCTGCATATCAATCGGCCTAGCAATTAATAAAGAAATGACACTCGCTATTATTTACAACCCTCATTTCAATGAATTATACACGGCAAAAAAAGGCCAAGGTGCGTTTTTGAATGACAAAAAAATTACAGTCTCCAAAACACCTAAATTGGAACTTGCACTGTTGAACATCGAGCCCGGACTATTAAAATCAGCGCCTAAGCGCGATATTGTATTAGGAAGAATAGAAGCATTGTCACGAGTAGCTGATGGGTAATGTGTCAAAATTTTTCTCTTTTATTTATTGTAATAATAATAATTTCATTAATTAAATGAATTTCAAATTTGAATTTAGAGTAAGAAATGTTGGGTCAGCAGTATTGGGACTAGCATACGTCGCAAAAGGTACAATTGACGGATTTCAAATAGATCATTTGAAACCTTGGGATGTTGCGGCTGGGATTCTGCTGGTTAGAGAGGCCGGTGGTACTGTTATAGATACCAAAGGTAATTTATTTGATTAATATTTCATGAAAAAAAAAAATTAATAATTCAACAGTTAATTAATAGGAGGAGTTTTCAATGTCATGAAAGCAAATACGATAGCAACGGGGACAGAAGCTCTTGCGTTAGAAATGTCGAAGCTAATAAATGATACTGATCTTCAGACACAGCGTAGACGACTCAAGAGAACAAATTGATTGTAGATTTTAATGATTATTTATTTTGTAGAATATTATTTATGATAGATTAAAATACTCAAACCTAAGAATAATTTAATTTTAAAAAATTGTAGTTAATTTAGAAAATAAATGATTTCTTCAAATTAAATTGATTTTTTTGACCTAGAATACTCTTGTAGTCTTTTTTTTTATTAATTTTTCTTTTACTCTCTATTATTTAACACGCTTATTAAATCATTAAATAAAAAAAAATATTTTTAAATTTCTACAAGTGGAATTTTTCTGCTTTTTTTTTTTTTAATTAATTTAATTAATTTAATTTCAACATCATAAAATATCTTGAAAAGCCTATATGGAAAATTCTAAAAATTATGCGTACATTCTTTTTAAATATTTGTGTGGTTTTAATTAAATTAATTAAAAAAATAAAAAATTATTGAATGTTGGCTAATTTTAGTATCATGGATAAAGCTATAAATCATACCTAGATAGAGATAAAATTAGCTAAAAAAAATAATCAAATTAATAATTATCTAAAAATGCAGGGAACGATGTGGATATAATGAATCCACGAGCTATTGGTGCTTGCAATAAAACAATCGTTCAAGATCTTAGGAAAATGATCAACGATGCTGACCGTCAAGTAGAGCTCCATAAAAACTAATTTTCTATATAATTTATAGTTGAATTAAAAATAAAAATCGCTGTAAAAATAATCAGATGAATAGTTATCTAATAGTTGATGATAAATTACCTGGGGTCCCATGTTAGGAGGCATTTGCTGCGGATGTGGTGGATAATTTTGCTGCTGAGACGGCGGTTGAGGCGGTTGCGACATAGGCGGTCCACCAGGTCCAGGTCCCGGGCCAGAAGGTGGAGGAGGACCACCAGGATATACTTGAGTCGGACTGTGAGGATGATGTTGCGGAGGTCCCATCGGACTTCCCTGTGGGTTTGACGGCGACGGAGCTTGTGGCGGGCCCATTGGACTTGGAGCTTGTGGTGGTGGCATAGGTGATGACGAAGGCGATGGACTTGCCATATTATCACGATCAGCCTCCAGTGTATTTATCAATCAACTCCTGATATCAATTATCTATCATTAATTTTATTTCCAATTAATTATAAATACTTATTTATACTTTATTCTTTCGTTCTGAATAATATTTACGAAAGAAATTATTCAACCCAATGACGACATTATCGTGATATTATGATTTTACGTATTGACAAATTAAAGAGTGTACTTACAGCTTTGATTGTTACATAAATTACACATGCATCAATTGTTATTCCTTTTCAACTGTCTAAAAACCACTTTTGAAGTTCTCTAATTTGTTTAATAACTTGGAAAAAATTAAATAACGAATATCGTTTGTTATAATCTACATCACATACGCACAAGCCGCAGCCATTTTAATCGGCTTGGAAGCTTTTGGCTTGTAGTTTTAGAGGGCGCTAAATTCAAATTTTTCTTTGAAGCGGGAAATTTAAATATTTTATTTTTTTTTCTTTTTTATTGTAGGTCTAGCTGTCTTTTAAAAATTAATTAAAAATTTATTTATAAAATTTAATTAATTTTTTATTACAATAAAGTTAACTGATATCTAAGAATTTTTTTATTGAAAAAATTATTACAAAAAAATTTTATTTTATTTTTATTAAAAATAAAAAATATAGGCTAACTTAATTATTATTAATTTTAATAATGAAGATAGATTTAATAAACAATCATTACTTAAATTTCCCACAAACATTTATTGTTTTATTAATAAAGATTACAATCATTTAATAAGCTGCATTTTCATGTCAACTTTACTAAAAATACCTTAGCGCAAGTCTTATTTTTTCCATAAACTTATCTCATGAAATTTCAAAAAATATTCTAACCAGTCACTCAATAATAAAAATATAATCATCGATATAAATCTAATGATGTATTATTAATAATGAGCGAATTAAAAATGCATTATTATCATAAATAGTTCCCTCTATACATTTAAAAAACTTCTCTTTATTTTTCCTCACAATACTTTTTAGACCGTTGTTATAAATACGCTTATAAGTTAACTCATAAAATATTTAATAATAATAATAATAATAATAATAATAATATTAATATTAATCAGTAACCTAACAGTAGTCCTAAAAATTATTCACATGTTTCAATAATCGTATCTTACATTTAATCTTATATAATTAACCAAATTAAGGTACAAACAACAAAGAAACACCATCACCATCGACTTTAGACTTAAGTAATGTTATTTCCAATCTCAATTTTTCTTTTTCCATTTCCTGCTTACTGAGTTCACTTGTAAAACAATCAATTTGTAATTTAAGTTTATTTTTTTTCAACTTAAGCATTTCTGTTTCATGATGCAATTTATTTTTTTCAGCTCTCAAGACTGCAAGCTGTTCCAGTAATAACTGATGACTAGCCTCTTCTGCAAAAACAACTTCATTAACATCCGAATTTTCTTCACCATTAATTGTAGTGGTAACTGGTCTACATCCAGCAGCTTCTACAGCAGACGTTTTTATACCATCATCATCGTCAACAAAGTTATCAGTTTGATGAGTCGGCGACTCTTTCATAATCCAAATTCTATGAGAGTCTTGATTAATATGATGAGAGTGCGAGTGATTTTGATCTAACTCCGGTGAATGGTCATCAATATCCGCCGACAGTGATTCTATCGTTTGTCCAGGTACAGGTACAGGTGAATTAGACGGAGTCTTCGAGAGTTTATCTATTTCAGCGTCTGTTCCAATGGGATCAATTGACAACACTTCGGTATCAGTGTGGTCGTCGACCTGATGCTTCAGGTGATTATCGTCATCACGGTAACTTCCAAAGTTACGCTCGTCGCCATACTCGTCTGTATTGACTATTGACTCAATAATAACCGACGGGTCATCTTGCATTACTAACTCGCCTACGATTTCACCGTTTGCTGAAATCAAATCGCCGTCGGTATTCGTGCTTAATAATTGATCTTCCGTTGTATCCATGTCGTCAACAACTTCTTCTTGCGATAATTGAGTGTAAGAATCTTCCCCGTCATTACCTTCACTTGCTTCAGCTAATTCTGATGATAGTTCCTTGATTTTTAAATTATTAAATAAGCTTAATAAAGAAAATTATTTACTCAGTTATTGACACTGGCTTAGTTGTTTGACACTTGCAATTTTATTTTAATCAACCCGTAGTGGTCACATTTCTTAAAAATAAAATTTTTTCCTAAATGCTGTTACTAAACTATATTATAAAAAATTATTGTAACTATTATCATTGAAATGAAATTAAAAAAAATAAAATTTAATATAAGCTAAAGCCAATATGGCTAATAAATATAAACGAACATAATAACCACCACTTAAACGGGTTAAAAAAATAAAATGTTCTCAAAAAATCATTAAAATTTATAATTCAAAAAATATATTTATTAGTGTCAATAACTGGATCTTTTACCTCAGTGATTTATAAAAAATAAAAAAAAACATTTTAAACTTACATCTTGCCCCCAAGGTGATGGAGGTTCCTTTTTAATACGCTTGGCACTCTGTGATGTGTCATCATCAGATTCAGAAAATACTTTACCGCTAGAATTGCGGTTTTGTAAATCCTCTAAATCACGAATCCGCTCAAACAACTCGTACGCTCGCTCAGGAGTTATTGTCTTCTTTTGTTTATTTGCGGCGGCAATGTTAAATAGATCTTTAGATCTAAGTATTTTGTTTGTACGTAAACGTACATACTCTTTTAATCTTTTACGGTCGATGTGTAACTGCATAAGTTCCTGGACTTCTTGTTTCATTTCGCCGCATAATTTTCTTTCTTGGGGTAGTTTTTTAAATAATTCCTAAGAGGCAATAATAAATTATAATTAAAAATTTAGTGAAGCTGCATAATTAGTGATTTAAATCAATACCTCAGATATTTCGTGATTATGGTCATTATTTACGCTAGTGACTTCTAATTTATTTCCGTCTTTCGATGCTCTTAACATGATGTGCGCAGGACAATTTGTTCTGATTGATCTAAAATAAAAATAAAAATTTTGGTAAGATTTAATTATTAATTACCAAATTAAATTATGAATTTTTAATTTTAATTTTCATTCAGAATAATTTTTCTATGTTATAATAATCGAAATAAAATGAACAAATTTGCAGTAAATTATTTTTGTCGGCATAAAAAAAGAAAATAAAAATACATAAACCAAACTAGGAAATCCTAAATAAAAAAACTACAAAGAACGTACTGTGACTGTCTTCTACCAGCACCACGTGGTAGAAATTTCTGGCCACCATAAATACAAGCATACTTGACCGAATAATATCTAAGTTTTTCGCTAATATGCCTTGCAGTTTTCATGTGAGCCCCGCTGACAGTTCTGCTGTCTCGCCTCCAATAATGGACTAAGCTACGCTTGGAAAATTTTTCTAACTTGCACTCCAGCTCTTCATAACTATTGAATAATTCTCCTAAATGGAATGATACATCTTCTTCTTCTTCTTCACCAGCTGTCTCTCCTCCTCCTGTAGTTGTCTCCATAGTATCCATAGTTTTATAATAACAATAATTATTATTCTTGCTAACTAAATAAATAAACAATTAACCTGCAAACATAAAAATCATCTCATCATTCATTATATTAACCAATAACTAAAATTAATATATTAAATAATTGGAAAAATTTTAAACATTGAAGTAAGATAATAAATAAAAATTGTAGGACAATAAAGCTGAAGGTTAAAATTGAAAAAAGTTGATTGGCGTGGTAGAAGCCAAGATTTAACCGTGATCTCAGACAAAGACAAATGTTGCACATCATTTTAAACTGGTGAGACGGACTATTAAACAATCTCCGTCGTCAATTTATTAACAATTATCTACCTTTGAAATATTATTATTTATTTATTAAAACTATTTGTTTAACGTAAATATGGTGACAGAGTAAACTTACGGTGGTTATACGTACCAGACATTTTGATTTTTAACAGAAACTAAATTGTCAGCTGACTTTTATCTATATATTATTTTTTTAAGTTAAAAATTTTTTTTAAAATTATTATTATTATTATTAATAACAATAAAAATAAGTGTTGAGGTGAAATATGATTTGTTTGTTAAGGTTATTACTATTTTAATGATTGTGAACTTGATTATTTTTTTAGGTTTATCTGATTGAGGGCGCTGGTTGTAAATTTGTGAAATGAATTTATTTCACTACTTTTTTCGTCATAGATTTATTATTATTATAGATTAGTCATCAGTATTAGTAATATTTATTTAATTTTTAATTTTTTTTATTGATTATTATATCAAACAACTATCAATTAAATTATATATACATCAATTAATTTTAATGGTTTTTACAGGACAGACAATTCAATGATTTTGTCAATGAAGAACTCGATAATTTTTAAAAGTTTCTATTTATTTTATCCCTATTGTAATAATTATTAAAAATGTACAAAATTATTTCTATTAATTTTTAAGGTAGCCAGTCGTCATCTAAGTCCATTGGAGGGATTGGCGGTGGTTCGGATAGAACTGATGCGGTCTAAAAAAATCAATACAAAAATAAGGCACGAGATAAATTAAAATATATCTCACTCTATTTATGTATATTTTGAGATACTTACATCAATATCTTTTGAATCAGACATTGTATCGAGTGCTGGAAGGATAAAACTATCTTCAGATGATTTTAAGTCTTTTATTTTATGACTGTCAGGCGGATCAGAATATTCTACATTGCTTGAACGTAATTCTACATCATTTTTTTCTCTTAAGACTTGTAAAGTTATTGCCTGAAAAAAAAATTTTTTTAATTGAAATATTAATTTTTTAATATTAAAAAAAAAATTATGATCCATCAATTCATCTATTTTTTATGATAAAAAATAATAATAAAATAGTAATTTTATCTAAAAACATCAGCCAAAATTTTTTCCAACTTTTGAAGGCAAAAAAGCTATCGAGATCTTTTTTTTTTCTTTCACAACATTTTTTATCATAAAAACAAGTAGAGTAAAAAAAAATTTTTAAATGTTAATTTTTTAAAGTGGACCCCACTTGCAAATAATTACCAAATATTCTTACCTTAATTGTACTTGCTATTGTAGATTTAATATAATCAGTCGAATAAGAATCATCAGTAAATTTAGTCATCAACGTTTGATACATTTTATTCATCAATGACTTAGTTTCCGTAGCTTTATTGTCACTCGTTAAATTTCTACTTTTCAAACTTCTTTGTTCAGCCTCTAAAGTCACAATTTTTTGTTCCATCTTAATGTTATCTCTTTGATACTTAATAACTTGTTCATTAGTACTCTTAATATTCTCTTGCGCCTTCTGAAGTTCGCTGCGCGCTTCCATTAACTTTAACTCCAACTCTTTAATCGTATTCTTCATTTCTTCTTTCTCAGAAACTAATTCTTTTTTCTCTTTTTCAAAATCCTCTAATTTATTAAAACTCTCTGTAGAATTATTTTTTATACTCTTCAATTCATCTTCAAGAAAACGAATTCTTTCTCTCGCTTCATTTAATTCCACACATGCAGTATTATTCCCTTCACCAACTTTAGAATCATTCTTATTTAAATTTAACGCAAGCAACATCTTTAATGAAGTTTCAAGCGCTTTGTCATTGCTTGGAGACGCCGTAGCATTTTGTAATTCAAGAGCGTGAAATTTATCTAACAATTTTTGTACATTATCTGATATTTTTGACATTCCCATTCGTATTTCAGCATTTTGGGTCCGTGTTTCCGATAAAAACACATTTATATTCGGATCTAATGACCCCGCTACCGGAGATTGTGATACTGAAGAAGGAATTGAATAGAACTGGCCATCGATTGTCGATATAAATTGTTGCTAGAACAAGTATTAACTAATTAACAAGATTTCTTCACTGGCAGAAAATTCTTTAACTAAGACTATTACAAAGAAAACAATAAATTTCTTGGGAGAAAAACAATAAAATTCTCAAGAATTTTTTCTCTTAAGAAATGTATTGTTTTCCTAATTATAAAATTTTTTTCTTTTGATTCAAGCTAACTTTTCTATTTGTGTTGGCTCAAGAATTTATTGAAGTGAACGATTAAAATTTATTAATTTTTTTACATAAAAAAATTAATATTTCCCTCTATTATAAAATTTTTTTTTTTATTATAATAAATAAATAAACGAATAGCTTTACTTGAATTGAATAAAAATTTCTTTTGATAAATTCGACTATTTATGGAAGTATTTTTTTTTTAAATATTCTTAATATTAATAGCTTAATTATTAAACTTACTGGTATAGGAGTAGACCAACCAGAAGTAAATGCAGCAGGAACTAAACTTCCATGAGGAGTAGGCACCGTCATAGAATTACTATTTCTTACATTACATTTAACATTACCATCTGGAATATTATCTTGACTGCTATCACTAGTTAAATTTTTAGAAACTGCCGAAGATTTAACTCCGTTATCAGAAACCTTCGCTCGCCTAGGAGACTTGATAGGAACATCTTCTTCAGTATCTTCAGAATCGGTGGTCGTAGAAGTTGGAACCTTTGGCAAAATCGACTGACCCATTTTAGCCATCCGAGAAATTAGCGAAGCTTTTCCAGTAGGAGGTTTAGGTGAAGCAATGGGTTTAACTTCGGGAATAATATCAACGACTTCAATGTCCAAAGCGACTTCCTTATCGCGAGGAAATCCTGGACCTAAACTAATTTGCTTACTTGGAGATAGAATTAAAATTCTCTTACACCCAGGGCTGATGCCCAGCAACGAGCGCTCCCAGTTGTCATCTGAAGAAATTTGCACGGTCATATTTTGGACCGGAATCGAGCTCACCTTCAAGGGTTGAATTATGTTGGTGATTATTGAACACTTTATATTGATACTGTCACCTTCTTTAGCTTCTTTGGTGTCTTTTTCGGTGCAAATTGTAAGATTTTCAAAATAAATCGTCTCCTCTGTTTTTCCTTGGCGCATTAAATACTTAGACACAGCAATTTCTCTGGCAAATTCAATGCACGAATCATTGCTGTCAAATAATATCGACCAGTTGTCATTATTGACGTCGTAATAACTTACATAGTTATTTTCTTGGATTGATAAATTGAAATCAGCTGTCAGAGTTACTACAGATATATGCTCGTTTTTATGACGGTAGAGAATTAATAAATATGTCTTTGTTGACGTATTGCCTGTCAGTGCAATTCCCAATTTACCTAACGGTGAATATTGTCCATTTTGCCTGACATTTTTTATTATTATTAAAAAAACTTTTAGAAGAATAAGTATTGATTTTACAATAATACTAAAGTTAGCCGACGTTTTTAATTTTTTTTTAATAATTAAATTAGAAAAAAAAAATATTTTGTAAAAATTGCTCTTAGAGTTTTTCAAGTTTGTAACAAATGATAATTTTTTTTATTTTTTTTTTTTGTAGTTATTTTTACAATAAAAAAAATTTTTTTTATTTTTAAATGTCGGTGAACTAAAAAAAATATTTTTTATTTAATAAATTTTTAATTTAATAAATAGTTGTTATTTAATAAATAAAAAAATTAAAAACGTCGGCTAACTTTAATATTATAATTTCAGTGTCATGATTTTACTTACAATTTGTATGCATGAATAACTTTTGCTAAAATGACATCAGTCTTTGATGATGATGTTGATGACGGTGATGACTGAACTTTAGCTTTATCATTCTTAGACTTTTTCGATGGAGTTTTAGACACATTGTCCAGTGATTTATTTGAAGTACCGAAAATTGACGCTAAGTTTGATCTAAAAAATAAAATAATTTTAATAATTAAAACAAAAAAACATCTTAAATAATTATCAAGCAATTTTTGCACTTAATTATTGAAACAATTACCCTCCAACTGGGTTGAAATCTTGCTCATCATCATCTTTGAATATTTTTTCCAAGTTTGGTAATTGATTACTCCGACTCATTGTTTCATAATTTTGGTAAATTATTGTATTGAATTAATTGCTGTAAATAATACATAAACAAAGCACAAAAAATTTTATGACATCTGACGTTTTAGGTTAGAGTTTCTATTTACGCCCATGTCAAAGTCAAAAAAATCACGCGATAAATTTTTTTACCATCATTAGATTATTTTTATTAATGAAAGAAATATTAAAAATTAATAATAAATGTTTTTATTAGTTTATTTTTTTTACTATGCATTACATAAAGTAATTTTTAAATTAATATTACAGATTTAATTTTCCGTTATTTGTTTTTGAGTAAATTTAAACATTTTTTTTTTCTACAAATTATTTATTTAAATTAACTTAATTATTTAGCTGGCTCAAATGTGTAATGAACTTTGCCAGCCTGCGGGATTTGTTTTTCCAACTGAAAAAAAAATTTATTATAAATTATTAAGACTACAAAAACTTGAAAATTATCTCAGTTTAATAAAGTATGTCAATTTGGAGTAAAGTGAATTTTTTAATGAAACAAACAATTAGATTGCTGTCATAATACTGAAGTTAGATAATACTAATGTTAGCTGACATTTTTAATTTTTTGATTTTTTTTCAATAATTAAATTAGAACAAAAAAATATTTTTGTAAAATTGCACTTACAGTTTTTCAAGTTGTTAATAAATGAAATTTTTTTTTTTTTTATTTTTTCAATAAAAAAAAATTCTAAAATCAGATGTCTCTCAATTTCAGTATCATAAAAAATCAATAATAATAATAATAATAAATACTTACAACTGGCCTGAAATTAGGATATTGGTCCGCAATAAGAAACAACATAGCATAAACTGCGACAAATCCCCAAAATGTCCATGGACCTTGTCGGTATCCAATGTATGGCTTTTCACCGTAATCTGTTCTGTCTTCGTTAAGTAAATTGATTTCAGCATGAATCTGTAGTTCATAAAAGAAATATAAAATGTCAGCTGTTAATTTTAGTGTCATTTGAAATTTCAATAATTAGTAAAAATACCGGTTCTTCAAAGTTTCTTTTATCATCAGGACAATCCCAAGGATAATTAGGATCACGAAGGCTGACTGGTTCATAAGGTAACATCGGGTAATCTCCAACGGGCCTCATACCATCATCTGGGTACAATTTGTATTCAGCTGGATGCAAACCGTATTTTTCAGCAGCTTTTTTATGCTCTTCTTCATTTTTCGGTCTTGGTCCTGGCATGTAATCCCAATTGGTCATCACCTCTGATTAATTAAAATAAAATATATTTATTAATGACAAATAAATAAACATGTAAAAACAACTTATGTAATGACGTAGTTAACCTGTCATTTTGTGGCAAGTGAATTTTGTAACTTGTTATACTTAAAAATGAAATTTTGTGATATAAATTTATTAAAAATATAAACAAACTTCTTACTTGTTCTGACGACATTATAAATTACTCGAGTTTGTTTAGTTGTTAATGGAGCAATTAAACTTTTTATTTTCATCAAGGATGCCATGGTTCTTGATGGCTAGACTTCTATGATACCGACTGAGTTGTTGATATGAAAAATATAAAATACATCGTGTAATTGTTCCATAATTCAAAGCTTGGCGTAAACATCGAAAATTAAAAAAAAATGACCTTTTCAGGTTCAATCAAAATTTACACAAAATTTTTGACTTAAATAATAAAATAAATTATATAAGAACATAAAATAATACATTCTATTTCTAATTAATAACAATTACAAGTTTATCAAACGTAATAGCTAGACAAAAAAAAATCTCAAAGATTTAAGACACTGTTAGTGTCATATGTAATTTGTAATTTAAGTACTTACTAATTTTTTAGAACAAACTTGTTTGTTAAAAAAAATTAAAAATGAGTTAAGTGACAGCTAACTTCAATGTCATCATGAACAGGACTCAATAATTGATTATTGTTATAATGAGTATAATTAAATTCTAAAATAAATAATAGGGTAATTAAATACACACGAGCATTCTCTATTAATTTAAAATAAAAACACATGTGTGATCTTTATGTTCTTTATTTATAATGATAAAAACAATTGACTTATTTAACAGTCTAATCGTCTTTCTTGGTATCAGTTTTTCCTCCCCGAATTCTTCCAGTACGACGGGCAGCAATAAGACCAACTTTACGACCAGCACTGGTTCCACGTTTGACTGTGGATGCTTTACCAATGTGTTGATGGTTACCTCCTCCGTGAGGATGCTCAACTGGGTTCATAGCAACACCACGAACCTGAAATAAACAACAACAAATTTTTAGTAATTTTTCTCGACAAAAGTATTTAATAAAAAATAATTTATGATTCAAAAATCAGTAAAAAGTGTCCACATAAAAATTCAGATTTCAAATGTCAAAACATCACATCAATTATTATTTTGTAATTACTTATGAGAGGTATGACAATTACCTTAGGCCAGCAGTTCCTCTTGACCTTGTACTTGTGGTAAGCACGTCCGGCTTTCAAGATGGGCTTGTCAATACGTCCACCACCAGCAACGATACCAACCATGGCTCGGTTGTTCGATGGGATCACTTTCTTGGCTCCAGATGGAAGCTTTACACGGGTTTTTTTGCTGTCGGGATTGTGGGCGATGACAGTAGCATAATTACCCGATGCCCGGGCAAGTCGGCCACGGTCTCCGGTCTTCTCCTCCAGATTGCAAACGATTGTACCCTCAGGCATGGTTCCAACGGGCATCACATTTCCAATTTGGAGTGTCGCTGTTATTAAATGCATTTTAATGCTAACTCACAATCATTGTGTGGGTTTTTATATTTTATAAATGAAAATTAAATAAGCAGACATCAGACAATTTTTAGGATTTTTCTTATTAAAAAAATTATTACAAAAAAATAAAAATTTCAGATGCAGAAAATTTGAGAAATTAAAAGTGTAATTTTTTAAAAATATTTTAGTTATAATTTAATTAATAATAAAAATTTTTTTAAATATTTAAATGTCTGCTGATTTCAGTATCATTTTTTTAATCTTTGTTTAAAGTTTGATTAAAATTTATTACCTTTTTTCCCACAATATACAAACTGGCCAGTGTACATGCCCTCAGGGGCAATGAACAGTTCTTTCCTGGTCTTGAACTTGTAGGGATCTCTGAAATGCACCCAAGCCAATGGAGCTCCTCTACCAGGGTCGTGGAGAATTTCCTACCAGAATAAAAATTCAACATCAATAATCAAATAATAAAACTGTCAAATAAAGAGTCAATGTTTATTTAAACAATTGTCACATCAGAAAGAGCCTCTAAATGATCTTCAAAACCTTTCAGAGATAGGATAATAGAAATCATCATAAACAATTGAATTTTAATTTAAAAAAGCTGGAATTTTAATTTAATAATACCTTCACGACACCCTTGATGTATCCATGCCTTTCGGCAAAATCTAAAGAACGGAGTTTTGGGGCTCCCTTCCTTTTCTTGGTGTGGGATTTGAATACGGATCCCGCTCCTTTTCTTTGAGCACGAATTACACGACCCATTGTTTATTTCCTGAAATAAAAAAATATATTTTTAGTATACTTTTTCTTAACTAACAAATTGCACAACCATACACAATCTTGACAACGTGAACCGAAGGTAAATAACCTCAAAATATGACTCGAAAGTTTAGCGCTAGAATATTGTGAATAAACGCGCTATTTTGTAAAAATATTTATCACAATAAATAGATGGATAATTAATTAAGCACATGGACATAATTTCTATATTTATAATAAATAGATCACGTTATGAAAAATAAATTCCGTCTGTAATCTAAAAAATTACATACCAATAAGGTCTCTCCAAAGATTAAAAAGAACTCTGACAGCTTTGTATCAAAGTTTCTGGTAAAGTAGCCAACTGTAATTTATAAAAAGTGTTTTTTTTTAGTGAAGAGTTTATTATTATTGTTGGCAGATGGCGGAACTGATTCGCTAAATTCGCTGGTGATACATGACTTATGACTTGTGACAGAAAAAAGTCGATAATTGCAAGCAATTATGGGTACTTTTAAATTTATTTGTGTTTAAATAATTGATTAAAAATTCATGAATTAATTTTAAAAAAGAAATAAATAAAAAAAAAAGTAGTTGAATTAACAAAAGTGATCTTAAAAATAATTGACAGTTAAAATTGAGTTTAATTGTTTATAAATTAATTGATTGTTATTAAAATATGTGTATATAGGTAATTACAGATGGAATATGTTCAATTGTTGTACAGTGAAAATTTGTTTACCGGAAAATAAAAGAAAATTTGAAAATAACCCTCTGAAATAAAAGTGATTTAAAAAAAATCTAAAATGATAGGCAACGCTGTTGGGTTGAGAAAGCGAAGCTGCGAGGTCAAATAAAAATTGTTTCGTAGTTTATGACAAGCGTTCTTTAACAAAAAGGTAAATGTCAAAATTGATTATTAAATAAGTGAAATAAATTGATATTATTGCTTTTAAAATCAGTGTAACAATCAAAACGGTGAGTTCAATAATAAAATAGTAAAATAATTGCTATTAAAATTATATCATGGGGTTAGACATTTTTTTTTTATAAAAAGTCCAGAGCTAGAGAATGAAGACTAGAATTATGTAAATGAGTGTTTATAATTAATTGGAAATAACATTAATGATAGATAATTTATATCAGGAATTTATCGATAACTACACTGGAGGCTGATCGTAATAATATGGCAAGTCCATCGCCATCGTCATCTCCTATGCCACCACCGCAAGCTCCGAGTCCAATGGGCCCGCCACAAGCTCCGTCGCCGTCAAACCCACAGGGAAGTCCGATGGGACCTCCGCAACATCATCCTCACAGTCCGACTCAAGGATATCCTGGTGGTCCTCCTCCACCTCCTGGCCCGGGACCTGGACCTGGTGGACCGCCTATGTCGCAACCGCCTCAACCGCCGTCTCAGCAGCAAAATTATCCACCACATCCGCATCAAATGCCTCCTAACATGGGACCCCAGGTAATTTATCATCAACTATTAAATAACTATTCATCTGATTATTTTTACAGCGATTTTTATTTTTAATTCAAGTATAAATTATATAGAAAATTAGTTTTTATGGAGCTCTACTTGACGGTCAGCATCGTTGATCATTTTCCTAAGATCTTGAACGATTGTTTTATTGCAAGCACCAATAGCTCGTGGATTCATTATATCCACATCGTTCCCTGCATTTTTAGATAATTATTAATTTGATTATTTTTTCAGCTAATTTTATCTCTATCTAGGTATGATTTATAGTTTTACCCATGATACTAAAATTAGCCGACATTCAATAATTTTTTATTTTTTTAATTAATTAAATTAAAACCAAAAATATTTTTAAAAAAATGTACGCATAATTTTTAGAATTTTCCAGGTAATTTATCATTAACTATTAGATAGTTATTAAACTGATTCCTTTTATTTTTAATTCAAGTATAAATTATATAGAAAATTATTTTTGATAGAGCTCTACTTGACGGTCAGCATCGTTGATCATTTTCTTTAGATCTCGAGCGATTGTTATACTGCAAGCGCCGATAGCCCGTGGATTCATTATATCCACATCGTTCCCTGGAAAAAGAATTAAAATTAATTGATAAGAATGTGTTGATAAGACAATAGCTTCGCTAGTTTACAATTGAGAATTTTTTTTATCAAGGATTTCATTCTTTGCTTCGCTGAATATTACTTATTATAGTATCAAGATAAAAGTAATTACCAGTCACTCGGTCTATAACAATTCCGCCAGCTTCGGTGATGATCAAAGAAGCTGCTGCAATGTCCCAAGTTGAGATTCCTGGTCCTTCTATCTGATAACCTTCGATGGCTCCCATCGCTATGTGGCACAATGTTATCGCTGCGCTGCCGATTGTTCTTATTCTAAAATATATAATTAATTATTTTTATATATTCTTTATTTATCAACAAAAAAATTTACTCTAGTATTTCATACCCTTGAGTTTTAATTGCAAGTGTTTTTACTCTTTCAATCATTTTGTCTCTCAAGCTCTCGACTTTCATGAATTCCGGTTCAATCGCAATTAGCGCTTTTGAAATATCTAGAATATTTTTTAAATTATCAATATTTCTGCTCTAAAAAATTTTGATATTAAAATTACCATCCACAGTAGACGTTTTTAATGGATGTCCATTTAAAAAAGAACCTCTTCCTTTTCTCGCAGTAAATAATTGTTCAAGAACTGGATTATAAACAATACCAATTCTCATTTCTTTACAAATTGACAGACCAATTACGACACAGATTTGAGGAAAGTTATGGATGAAATTAGTTGTTCCGTCTATTGGATCAATTATCCATGTCGGGTCGTCTGTTAGCTCTGGTAAATCTTTGCCCGTTGATTCTTCACCAATAAATCTAAAAAATAAAATTTCAAATAGCTCAAATAAATCTAATAGAATAACTTATAAAATTTCAGTAAATTACTTATGCTCAGGAAATTGCTGCTTCAATTTCCCAATAATAATATCCTCTATTTTGCGATCATACTCTGTGACAAGATCCCAGTTGCCTAGTTTTTGCGTCACTGTTTTCCTAGCAAAGGTTACGCCTTTCAATACCTTGAAAATAAATTATCTAATATTGTAACTTTTAACATTATTATTAATTTAATAATTAACCTTAAGTATAAACAATAAACAATTATTAATATTATTATTGGATAAAAAAAAAAATTTACGTGTCCAGCTTCTAGGGCCAATTTCAGAGCAAAGTTGTAGTAAAAGTCTTCATCATGTTTTGCCATTTTGAATAAAATTATTAAACTTTTTACAATTTATTAAAATCACTAGAATTAAATTGATGTTTAACCAACAACTCAAGGGCAAAGACTGCTTATTGTTTACGTCAAGTTCTAGACAGTATTGCAGGCTGTGAGAGTAAATATTTCTCAAGTCGCAATTCTAGTAGTGGGGAGAAAAAAATAATGTTAGATTGTAATAGTTATTTAACTACACACATGTATTTATATAATTTACAATGTTTCTTTTTATCTTATCTGGAAATTTTTTTCATTTAAATGATGTAATAATGTTTAATTATTGAAATGTTAATTGTTATTATATTTTATAGGGTCCTATGGAACCTCCACCAGGGTCTCAGGGTCCTGGAGGACCCATGATGCAAGGACAGATGTCAGGACCTCCAAATTCAGGTCATATGGGGCCAAATCAAATGGGTGGTCCGCGTGGTCCTTCCCATATGGGTCCTGGGCCTAACCAAATGGGACCTGGAGGTTTGAATCAAATGGATTCAGAAGGTGGGCCAGGTCCAATGTTTCCAGGTGGTTCTCGGGCCATGGGACCGGGAGGGCCGAACCAAATGGGACCTGGGCCAAATCAAATGGGACCTGGAGGACCTAATCAAATGGGCCCAGGAGGTGAAGACTAATAATACATAATAATTAATCATTAAAAATTAAGGACTAATAAAAAATAGCAATTGTGTGACTTGAAATAATTTTTTTAGGCCCAAATCAAATGGGACCGGGAGGACAGATGGGTCCAGGTCACATGGGTCAGCCAGGAGGTCCACCAGGTCCGTTACACATGCAAGGAGGACCTGGAGGGCAGATGGGTCCAGGAGGTCCCAGTAATCACATGCCCAGTGGGCCAGGGCATATGTCAGGGCCTCCACCTCCAGGACATATGAACTCAGGACCGGGCCACATGGGATCTGGGCCTGGACCGATGCCACCAGGCCCAGGACACATGAATCCATCAATGCCTGGTGGTCCTCCGGGTCCTATGCCTGGTGGTCCATCGATGGGCCCAGGTGGTCCACCCAATATGTGTCCGCCAGGTCAAAGTCACGGTGCTAATGGACACTCCCAGATGAATATGAGTGGTCCAGGGAGTCAAATGAACATGAGACCTGGTGGTCCAAGTGTTCTTATGAATATGGGAGGTCCCAATGCTTCTGGACCAGGTCCAGCTGGGCCAATGGGTCCTAATTCTGGACCTGGAAACCAAATGGGACCTGGCGGACCGATGATGCCTGGGTCGGGACCCAATCAGATGCCTCCAGGTGGACCTGCGAATCAAATGGGACCTGGAGGACCCTCACCGATGAGCGCTAATAATTCTGGAGGCCCAGGTGGACCTGGTGGACCGCCAGGACCTCCAGGAATAGGTCCGATGCCGCCAGGAGCTCAAAATCAGTCGCTGGGGCCAATGGGACCTGGAGGACCAGGTAATTCAATGCCTCCGGCTCCTGGTGGTCCACCTGGTGGCTCTGGAACTGGACAAGAAAATCTCAATGCTCTGCAAAAAGCCATCGACTCAATGGAAGAAAAAGGTCTCCAAGAAGACCCTCGGTACTCACAATTACTAGGTCTTCGTGCTCGAGGTCAAAGTGGAATGGGGGATAAGCAAAACTTCAGCTCTCAACAACTCCAACAGCTTCGCGTTCAAATAATGGCTTATCGTTTGCTGGCGCGGAATCAGCCGCTTTCTCAGCAACTGGCTCTGGCAGTTCAAGGAGCAGCTCCACCACCGGGTATGAGTCGACCAATGGATCCATCTCAGGGCCCTGGCACTCCTGCTGGTCCTCCAATTCACGCTGGAATGCCCAGTAATGTTGGACCAACTCCCAATGGACCTCCTCGACCTGGGCCTCAGCCGTCACAACAACAGCAACAACAGCAGCAGCAGCAGCAGCAACAACAGCAGCAACAGCAACAACAACAGCAACAACAGCAACAGCAACAGCAACAGCAACAGCAACAACAGCAGCAACAGCAACAACAACAGCATCAACATCAGCATCAGCAACATCAACACCAACATCAACAACCAGGAAATAAAATTAATAGAGTAACGAGTATTCCAAAACCTGTTGGGATTGATCCTCTACTTATTTTACAAGAGCGAGAGAATCGTGTTGCTGCTCGTATTGCGCTCCGTATAGAACAACTGAGCAATTTGCCTACTAATATGCCAGAGGATTTACGAATTAAAGCTCAAATAGAGTTAAGAATGCTGCGTGTACTTCATTTACGACGTCAACTTTGTTCTGAAATATTAGCATCTACTCGTAAGGATACGACTCTTGAGACAGCGGTTAATTTCAAAGCTTACAAACGTACTAAACATCAAGGATTACGTGAAGCTCGTGCTACTGAAAACTTGGAAAAACAACAGAAACTTGAAGCAGAACGCAAACGCCGTTTGAAGCATCAAGAATTTTTGACCTCTGTTTTGCAACACAGCAAAGATTTCAAAGAATTTCATCGTAATAATGTTGCTAAATTGTCACGATTGAACAAAGCAGTGATGAATTATCACGCGAATGCTGAGCGTGAACAGAAGAAGGAACAAGAGCGTATTGAGAAAGAACGTATGCGTCGTTTGATGGCTGAAGACGAAGAAGGATATCGTAAGCTTATTGATCAGAAAAAAGACAAACGGTTGGCATTCTTGTTGTCACAAACTGATGAGTATATTAGTAATCTAACTGAAATGGTCAAGCAGCACAAAATGGAGCAGAAACGGAAGCAAGTTGAAGAGCAGAAACGCAAGAAGAAGAAGAAAAAGTTGGAGGATGGTGTTCCGGTTAATGAAGATGGTACTCCGGCTGAGGATACACGGGTTCGTGTTATTGAAGTAAGCACTGGACGTACATTGACTGGGGAAGACGCACCGCTGATGAGTCAATTAAATGCTTTTATGGAGTCTCACCCGGGTTGGGAAGTTATTGAATCTGATAGCGAAGATGAAGAGGAAGAAGAGGAAAATGTATCTGAACAAAAAGCTAAAACCAGCGAGTCGGCAGCTGCTTCTGATAAGACTGGTGACTCTGGTAATAATGATACGAAAAAATTAAATAAAGCTAAAGTCGAGGATGATGAGTATAAAACTGAAGAGCAGACTTATTACAGTATTGCACATACAGTGCATGAAACTGTTACTGAACAAGCCTCTATTATGGTTAATGGAGTACTCAAAGAGTATCAGATAAAAGGTCTCGAGTGGTTGGTGTCATTGTTTAACAATAATCTCAATGGTATTTTAGCTGACGAAATGGGTCTCGGCAAGACAATACAAACTATTGCGCTCGTAACTCATCTTATGGAGAAGAAGAAGGTCAATGGACCGTTTTTAATCATCGTTCCATTGTCAACACTATCTAATTGGGTTCTTGAGTTCGAAAAGTGGGCTCCAAGTGTCGTTGTTGTTTCCTACAAAGGTTCGCCGGCGGGACGACGCGCGATACAATCTCAGATGCGGTCTACCAAGTTCAATGTACTTTTGACCACCTATGAATACGTTATCAAGGACAAAAGCGTGCTGGCTAAGCTACAGTGGAAGTACATGATCATTGATGAAGGTCACAGAATGAAGAATCATCATTGTAAATTAACACAAGTATTAAATACACGTTATATAGCGCCACATCGGTTATTATTGACCGGTACTCCTTTGCAAAACAAATTACCTGAGCTTTGGGCGCTCCTGAACTTTTTGCTACCCTCAATTTTCAAATCTGTTAGTACGTTTGAGCAATGGTTCAATGCACCGTTCGCTACTACCGGAGAAAAAGTTGAGTTGAATGAAGAAGAAACAATTCTTATCATCCGCCGTCTTCATAAAGTACTGCGACCTTTCTTGCTAAGACGTTTGAAAAAAGAAGTCGAATCTCAGTTACCTGACAAAGTTGAGTATATTATCAAGTGTGACATGTCTGGTTTGCAGAAAGTATTATACAAGCATATGCAGAGCAAAGGCGTACTGTTGACTGATGGTTCAGAGAAAGGAAAACAAGGAAAAGGTGGTGCGAAAGCACTCATGAATACTATTGTACAATTGCGTAAATTATGTAATCATCCATTCTTGTTCCGAACAATTGAGGAAAAATATTGTGAACATATAGGCGTTCAGGATTCACATACAGTATCAGGTCCAGATTTATATCGAGCATCGGGTAAGTTTGAGTTGTTAGATCGTATATTACCAAAATTGAAGGCAACTAACCATCGAGTATTGCTGTTTTGTCAAATGACACAGTTGATGACGATAATGGAAGACTATTTAGGCTGGCGTGGTTTTATGTATTTACGTTTAGACGGTACAACTAAAGCCGAAGATCGTGGAGACTTGTTGAAAAAATTCAACGATCCTGGCTCACAATATTTCTTATTTTTACTGTCAACTCGTGCTGGAGGTTTGGGTCTAAATTTACAAGCCGCTGATACAGTAATTATATTCGATTCTGACTGGAATCCTCACCAAGATTTGCAAGCCCAGGATCGTGCTCATCGTATTGGCCAAAAGAATGAAGTCAGAGTACTACGTTTGATCACTGTTAACTCAGTCGAAGAGAGAATATTGGCTGCTGCGCGTTACAAGTTGAATATGGATGAAAAAGTTATTCAGGCTGGTATGTTTGACCAAAAATCAACAGGAAGTGAAAGACAGCAATTCTTGCAGAGTATATTGCATCAAGATGACGCTGATGACGAAGAAGAAAACGAAGTGGCTGATGATGAAACAGTTAATCCCATGATCGCTAGATCAGAAGGTGAAATTGAGATCTTTGCAAAGCTAGATCTTGAAAGACGACGTGAAGAAGCTAAATTAGGTCCTAATCGAAAACCTCGATTACTGGAAGAAATTGAGTTACCTGACTGGTTGATTAAAAACGACGAAGAAGTCGAACGCTTGACTTATGAAGAAGATGATGAACGATATCTTGGACGTGGTTCTCGACAGCGTAAGGAAATCGACTACACAGACAATAATTTAATCGGAAAAGAGTGGTTGAAAGCCATCGACGATGATGGCGTTGAGTATGATGACGAGGAGGAAGACGATAGGAAGAAGAAAAAAACACGAAAGCGTCGCAAGAGAGGAGAAGAAGATGAAGAACCAACTCCAAAAAAACGTCGAGGTGGTAGTAGTGGTAGTGGTGCTGGTCCGTCTGTTGATTCGAAATTACGTAGGGCTATGAAGAAATTACTGATGGTTGTTGTTAATTATACCGACAGCACTGATGGTAGATTGCTTAGTGAGCCTTTTATGACATTACCTTCTCGGCGGGAATTGCCTGACTACTATGATGTTATTAAAAAGCCACTGACCATTAATAAGTTGTTAAAAAATATCGATGAAAGCAAGGTGAGTGTCTTTTCTTCCTAATATTATTCTTTATTAAATAATGGATTTTGTTAAATTGCACTGTACTTTTTTATCTATTGACGTTTTTAAAAATATAAACTCATCCCAATGTTACACTCATCAAGAGCTTTCATTTGAGTACCCACATGCATTTTTGATATATTTTTCATATATACATATATATAATATATATAAATATATAAAATATATGAAAAATTGATGTGGGTACTCAAATGAAAGGTCTTGATGAGTGTAACATCGGGATGAGCTTATATCTTTAAAAATGTCGATATTTCACAAGATAAAAGGTCATTTGTTAATTATGTATCTAGAGATAGAGCATTTTCGAATGCAGCCTAAATAGAACCTTGGAAAGGCACAAATTCAAATCAAGACCTTTGCAATGACATTTGATCAATATTTTTTTCATTGTTAAATTTTCAGTATTCAAGTGTTGATGAACTGGAGAAAGATTTTATGCAACTGTGTAAAAATGCTCAAATTTACAACGAAGAAGCCTCGCCAATTCACGAAGATTCGATTGTTTTAGGATCTGTTTTTACAAATGCGAGACAGAGACTCGAAGCTGAGGGTTCAATGTCTGATGATGGTTTGTATTTTTTTCATTCAATTTCATTTTAGTATTGAATGCATTCGGATGTTTAAAGAAAATTTTTGATTACAGGAAATAACTCGTCTCCAGGCGAGTGCGATGATGGATCTGACGGTGACTCTAGCGTAAGGATGAAGATCAAATTGAAAAGTCGGAAAAGTGAGAGCAGATCGGGTAGCAGGCGTAAAAGAATAACGAAGAAGTATATTTCTGATGACGATGACGATGTTGATGATAATTAATTTAAGACACTTTTTTTTTTAAATAAAGTCAAATAATTCATCGTTATTATTATTATTATTATTATTATAATTATAACTACGACTTAGTCAGCAATGAAAAATTTATAATAGAAAAATTACTTCCTTACAATTAGCATCAGCATTTTTAAAAAAATAATTTTTATGTTTATAACAAAATAAGCAGCAATTTGCAGGTCTGATAATTTATCTTCCATTTAATGAATAGTTATAGGAATTTTAACTATATTCAATAATAATATCGCATAAACGACATTCGGATCTCACGAGATTAAATTTATATAAAAATTTATAGGACATTAATTAAATTGTGATTGAATAGAACTGTACTCAGTTTTTATTATCAATTTATACGCGTCATGCGTATCTAATTACTTCGGCTATTTATTTATCTACAATCATTGTTAGAGCTTTTATAATTTTTTTACTAACATATTTAATGGCTATCACAAATATAGGTCAGTGTAATCGATCATACGATATTATAGATCATTAAATTAAATAATATAATTTTCATAATCATGAAAGGTAATGTGTAAGAAATTATGATTAATAATTGAATAATTAACAACATGGTGATTGAAAGCTAGAGATAGGTTTATTTATATTTAAACAAGCGTGATTTTAATTATTTGTTAATTTGACATTGCTTATTAGCTTCTTTGGTTGAATTTTTAAAATATCTAATCAATTATTAATTAACTTAATTGTTATATTGATAATTAACTGTATCGACGTACTTTGGTAAAACTACACGTATCTTCTATGTATTTTAAATGAAAGGTTTTACCTAAGTACCGTCGATATCTTCTATTAATTTTATGATTATTTTATTTTTCAAATTTTATTTTAAAAATTGACTAATTATTTTATATCTTAAGATTATTTTTTAAAAAACATAATTTTTAATACTTCAATTTATGTACTAATATATTTTTTATTAATGATTACTCATTATTGACAATAGTAAAAAAAATTTTATTATTTAATTAATAAAACTATGTAAGCTTGGCAAAAAAAAAAAATTTATTTCAAATTTTTTTTTTTTTTTTTATTACAATTAATTCCTTTATAAGCCGGTCGTCTAAGTTTGATTTTATTTTATTAATAAATTGTTGAATATTCAATATTCCATAAATGTACTAAGCAGCGAAAAACATGCTCTCAATACTTTCAAAAAGTAAATTCAATGTTAATGTCAACATTAATGTATCGTTAAAAAATAGTAAAAAAAAAATAATAATTCATCGAACTATTAAAAATATGTTCATTTGATTGACACAACAAAGAAGTTATAATTCTCATAAATACTTGAAATTAAAAAAAAATGAGCTCAGTCATTATTTTTACTTCGTAGGAATTCCTTCTTGTAATCAAAAGTTGATTATCGTTATCTTTTTGTTCGGAATTTGGTTTAATAAAAAGAATGGCAAGTTTTTATTAAAAAAAAAATGTTTTTCTTATTAATACTAAATTTAAAAATTTTTTTTTATTTATTTATAGATTTTCAATCTAAAAATTTTAGCTCTAATATTGGCAATTGCCTTTCAAGAATTTACTATTACTGAAGGTTCTGGTTTTCTAAAAAAAATGCGTTCGATATTCATATCACCATTTCACGGGATTTTTCCTGGTAAAAAGAAAAAAATAATAAAATTAATGATACTGAAACTAGCAGATATTTAACAATTAGAATTTTTTGACAATTTTAAGATTTAAAAAAATTTTTCTTATTAAAAAAAAGCTTGCGCGCTAAATTGATAAAAAATTTGATTTATGAATAGAAAATACCTGAATATAAATATTAAAAAAAAAAAAATACTTTAAATTCAGGTCTAAAAGTTATAAAAAATGCAGCAATACTAAAAAAAATCAGGTATAAAAATTTTGCAGCTAGTGTTTTAAAATTGAGCAGCCAAAATCATAAAAAATTTTTTTAAAAATTGACTTTTAATTTTTTTAAATTTGTTATAAAAATCTAAAAGATTTTTAATGTCTGTTAAATTGAGTATATTTAAAGGACAAGTAATTATACTAATATAAGTATTAATAAATTAATCGCTTTTTAAAAAGGAACATTGTGGTGCGGGGCTGGTTCTGCGGCCGACAGTGACGAAGATTTGGGTCTATTTCAAGATACTGATACTTGCTGCCGAGAACACGATCACTGTCCTCTAAATCTAGCTCCCGGTCAAACATTTTTTATTGGCGTTTCTCTACCTTTATATAACGATGCATCAACCACTGCGTATGTCCTTTCTCTAGAAAAAAATTCTTTCAATCATTATAATCAAATTAATAAATTATTCTTAAACAATAGCTCACATTGCGACTGCGAGGAAAGATTTTATAATTGTTTAAAAAGCTCGTCAAATTTGATATCATATAAAATAGGTAAAAATTACTTCAATATTCTAGCGATGCCTTGCTTTACATATGACTATCCGATCGAAAGATGCGTCCAATATGAAGGGTAATTAAAATTATCATTTATCTAAATTATAAATAATTTAAATGTTGAATAATATAAATAATTAATTATCTATTTATAACCATAGTTTTATCAAAGAAAAATGCGTCGAGTATGAAGTTGATGTTTCGGCACCTCGAACGTGGCAGTGGAGAGATAGTAGAAGTTATTGAATGAAGCTAATTCCAGAATTACATGCCTCGAGCTTTTAATTTGCCATTAATCCAATTAGAAAGAGGTTTAGGTATCATGAATGTCAGGTTATCAATAACTCATTAAACTTCATCTATAAATAGTCTTCTTACTCATCAGATATTATAAATACTTTTAACTCAAAAACTGTACATATCAATCAACAATTAAATAAAAAACCCATTATAGTGTATAAATATCTTCATTTATTTGTTATATATCTTTACATAAAAATATATATTTATTTCATTTTCTTCTGATGAATCAAGTGGTTCCTCAACGCCGCTTGCTTATCTTTGAAGGACCGCTTAACTTTACCTCTCATCTTGTGCTTGATCATCTGGAAAGCCTTTGTCTTCTTCTTCTCGCGATTCGTCTTACTACAAAGCGGATTTTGACGACCGTCTTTGTACCCGAATTTCTCTCTGTCCGATCTTCCTTCCTGTTAAACAAAAAAAAATTCAATAAAACACTTGTACTTACACAGAAAAAAAAATTGAATCAAAAAAATAATTTTAAAGAAAGTCAGCTTCTTGATTTGTGTATAAAAATTCTTAAACTGAGAAATTTTACTTGAAGAATTTTTTGTCTTGCACGGAAAGAACAAGATTACACTAGATAACATTCCAGATTATACTCAGTGACATCTGTAGTGAAAAAAAATTTCAAATAGCTGGTATAATTCCCAGATTGTAAACAGCACTTCACCTGTAGGCGCTAAAAAAAATCACTGAGTATAATCTGGAATGTTATCCAGTGTAATCTTGTTCTTTCCGTGTGGTTCAAGACATTGAAACTCTTCAAAATTATTCTCTTGGTTCAAGAATTTTTTTTTTCAGTGTAGTCTTATACAGCGTCAGTAATTAAAAAAAATACCTTAATACTATCAATCCTAGCTTGTTTATCATGCTTCCGTTTTTTGTAAATATTTTCAATATCCCCAAGCTTGACTAATTCACCCTTAGGTTCTTCAACTAAAGGTCTTTTAGTTCCCCGCTTGGCAGCAGTTACTTGCTGCTTGATCAAAGCTGCATCAATCCTTTTGAAATCTTCATCAGTCAATATTTTTTCAAGAGAAATCTGCGCAGCTTTTTCTTTTTTTTCAGCCGTAAATTCTTCTTTTTTAGCTTTCTTCATTCTAGCAAGTCTTTCTTGTTTATCTCTTTTTCTATCTAGTTTCGTTCTTTTTTTAGGTTTTTCTATTTTTCTTCTCTTGGGCCCACTATCTTTGTTAGTAACTAAAGATTTTTCTTCAGTATTATTCTTTACTGATTTTTTTTCATTATTTTTTTCCTCATCATCTTCTTCACTAGCTTCACTATCATCATCATCATCATCATCATCATCTTCCTCACTTTCACCATCATCATCATCATCATCATCATCATCACCAACATCATCATCTTCATCATGACTAACATCCACCCACTCTCCCTCACTATCATCATCTTCATCATCATCATCGCTAAAGTCACTATCATCACTGTGCTCCTTAGCCGGATTCAAAAGAATTTCAGCACCTGGAACAAAGTCTTTAGCATCAACCTGCCCATACTGAAGAGGTTCCAAAGCAACAGTAGCTTCCGTAGGCTTTCCACGATCCCTTTTGTGCAACAACTCTGGCATCGTGACCCTAAACAGTGAAATGAGCGACCTCGCAGCCATCATAACACTCTTCATCCTGTGATTTTTGTACATCGCCAAATCTTGGAGCATGTCTTCGCTCATCACAAGAGGACACCGAGAGCAGATCTCGCGAACTGCGTTCAATCCAATAGCAATAACGTCGCTAGAATTAGAATCATTTACAAAAAAGTGTATCACTTTTTTTACAGCAGGCTCCATTACATCCGGTGGTACCAACTCATGTGAAGCTTGAGCAAGACACTGGAGTAACTTTGTGACCTCTCGTTGATGAGGTTGCAAGAAGTTTGCTAAATATGGGTAAAAATTAAGCAAAAACAGCTTGTGAAGACCTATCATTCGGGAAATCACCTCTACAGTCATCAGCTTTACTTCAAACCGATCATTATTTTTTTTCAGACGCACAAAAAGCTTCTCTGCGAAACCTTGCGGGTCATGGATCAAATGAAGAGCTGAGAAATTAAATTGTGGCGCTTTAGACTTCTTATTCTTCGATTTAGCAAACAATTGCTTGGCTTTCTTCAGCTGCTTCTCACGTTTCTTAGTTTTCTTATTGACCTTATTGGCCATTATAACTCCTTTCAAGTCCGGAGTATCATCTTCACTGTCGCTGCTGTTCTCTTCTTTCCCATCTGGGTCAGATCCCAAGAAGAACTTCAAGCAAGTCACCATTACTTTGGTTATTTTTGAAAAACATCCTGTTACTAAAACATTTACTGTTTTAGCGTCGTTCCAAATATTCTTCTTGTACAGCTCAATCATTATGTCTGCAGACATTTTAGCTGCACGAGCATTTGAATCTTTTAATGCATTGAACATGAAGTTCTGCAAAACAGTGTTTACTTTTGAGTTTTTGTGCTTGCTATTTAGGTTTTTTATGTCTGATATTATGTGATTTTGGAGAAATTCTCGGAGATTTTTGTCCTCGCATCTTAGCAACTCGAAGAACAAACTCAGTAGTGCTGTAGGTGTTAGTAAATTTTTGTTTCTTAAGAGTATTAATGCCTTGCATAATGTCTAGAAGTTTAAAAAAATTTTTTAGTATTTAAATTTTAATAAAAATAATAATAAGAATAATGTATAATTTAATTTACCATACGAATGTCAGAATCAAGTATTGTAGCATGAGTTTTGAGAATATCCACTAGTTCTTGTGGATATGAAACCAATTCAGCTGTATAACAATGAGAGACCTAAATAAAATAATTACCTTTTATTAAATGTAATTTTATACTTATTATAATAATAAAAATTTACATATTATAATGTGTAACATCGGGATGAGCTTACATATTAAAAAAAAATCATTAATTAAGAAATGACTGTATCTTGTGAACTATTGGCATTTTTAAAGATATAAGCTCATCCCGATGTTATACTCATCGAGACCTTTCATTTGAGTACCCACATCATTTTTTTTATATATTTATTTAAATTATATATATATGTATATATGAAAAATATATGAAAATGCATGTGGGTACTCAAATGAAAGCTCTTGATGAATGTAACATCAGGATGAGCTTACATCTTAAAAAATATCAATAATTAAGAAATAAATTTGTATTTTATCACCTACTGACGTTTTTTAAGATATAAGCTCATCCTGATGTTACACTCATTAAGACCTTTCATTTGAGTACCCACATCAATTTTTCACATATTTATATATATTATATATATATGTATATATGAAAAATATATCAAAAATGCATGTGGGTACTCAAATGAAAGCTTTTGATGAGTGTAACATCGTGGATGAGCTTATATCTTAAAAAACATCAATAGTTAAAAAAGTACAGTGCTTTTTAACAAAAATCATCATTTAATGAAGCAAAATTTTATTTATTTATATTTCATTGCAGCCACATAGTGACTGCAAGGTTGCTAGTTATACTTATTTATTTTATCAAAACTAATAATAAAAATAATAAACTTAATTTGATACAAAATGTTTATTAAAAAGGAATTATAAATAAAAATAAATTAATGAATGAAATCATACAAATAATTTCTAATATTAAACCCAACTTTCTTCGAAATAACAGTGACAAAATCAAGATTAACGCAACATTTAAATTTCTGTTCATCCAAATTATTATCCCCTACAGCAGCTAACAAACCTAACTGACACATAGTCGGTATTTGAGCGAGTAAATTAGCATTAATATCTATTTTTTCCTCAGAAATAGCGCAAAAAATAGCAAGCATCCGATCAAGAGGAAAAGTTCTCGGGCCAGTGTGGGTGAACATAGCAATGCGTTTCTTTTTATTAATAGTAGGACGTTTCTTTTTCTTATTACTAGCTTTAACAAATAAACGCTTGTCCTCCTTAGGAGGATTATAAGAAGCTAAATAAGCAGCGATGAGCATGAATTTTGCGTAGAACGGCAGCTCGAAACTCAAAGCTAGCTTAGTAGTCGACTCTATTTCTTGCGAGAGTTGAGTACGTTCAGTAAAATCATCCGTAGATACCCGGAGATAAATAACTTCTAAGTTAGCTTTGAGTGTGCTCGAGATATTACGCCAGAGAGTTGTTACGTCGTTTTCTTTACACTGGCCTAGAGTTATCGGCTCGACGTATTTATTAAAATTAAGCATTGACATGTAGCGAAGCTCATTAATGTCCCGACAGAAACGGAAAAATACAGACAAGAATAAGTTTATGTAATTTTTGTAAAATGTCTCGCTTCTGAAGTCGTCTGGTCGGTAAAGATACAAAATTTCAGCGACCTCCTCGAATGTATATTGAGGAAAAAATATTTTTATAGGTTCAGGAATTCCTGTTTTTATAAAATACTTGTCCCAAACAATATCACTAATTAATATTGTAAGAATATTTAATTTTGTAAGCTCTTTAAGACGCAAAAATGCCGGCAATAAATTTAAATCCATCTCACGCAAACGCTCGCTTTTATCTAGTACTATAACAATTGGACTATTGACGTTACTATCAGACTGAATTGACTGAAGATGATCAATAAAAGTCATCAGATTGTCACACTTGAGATTATTTTTAAAATCATCAAGTGATTTTTCATTGCCGTAATTTTTTATGTCATTCAAAATGTACTCGAACAAACTTTTGCTACTAGGATGCTCGATACAATTTATCACAGAGTGTCTGTAAGCGAGATGCTTGAGCAGACTCTCTACGAGCAGAGACTTTCCTGTTGACAAGTGACCGTATATAAACAAACTTTGAGGCATCGGTTGATCGCCTTCGCCAATCAGCGAGTATAACGAACTTATTATTTTGTCTCGGCAGAGAATCCTGTCACGCATGTACTTTAGACACTCCTCCATTTTTTTAACTTATAATTACGATGATTAAATTAGTCTTATTTATTATTATTGTTAATAGTGTGTTATTATCAGTAGGTTTCCTTGATTACGGGTTTTTTATACCTGAAAGAGAAACGAAAATATTTCTCATATACTTTTTTTTCATAATCAAGTCTACTGGCTTTAGTTTTGTAAATGTTAATACTGAAGTTAGCAAACAGCTGTAAATTTTTTTAATTCTTTTAATGAACCAATTGCAATGCTAAAAATGCATAATTATAAAGTCAGCTGAGATTTTTTATTTTTTCATTTTGTTTAGTTAATATTAAATTAAAACTAAAAAAATTTTTTTTAATGATTTTTTCAATGAAAAAAAATTCTAAAAATTTTTAAAAGTCGGCTAACTTTATTGTCATTAAAAATGCTTCTAAAAATTTCCACTGATAATTTTGTTTTAATTTCTACATGTGGAATTTTTAATAATAATTTAATTGCTATAAAATAATTAAAAAATTTATAATGTCTGTCAACTTCAGTGTTGTAAATATTATTATTTAGATTATTGGATAAATAAATATTGAAATTTTTTGTACCTGCGCTAAAAACATAAGCAATTCATCAAGACTTTTGTTGAATTCATTTGGAGTCAGGCGGAATACTTCTAATGTTGATTTGTAATGGCTGTATTGTTGTAGGAACTGAAATAAAAATTATTATTTTTATTATTATAAATCAAAATTTTTTTAATTGCTTTAAAAGAAAAATTAAATATTTGTATAAGCATATTGTAAAATACGAAAAATTTTCTGTTAGTTTAACAATTATTTTAAAAATAAAAAACAAAAATGATTCTTGTGTTTAATAAAAACTAATTGTTAATAATTGTAATTGTTATAAATAATAATAAATTACCTCTTCTTTATAAGACTCTGAATCACGTTTTATCAAGTTTTGAAGTTGAGGTAAATTATGAGCCAATTGATTATTATGTCGAACCATTTTACACTTCACAAATTTCCAAACTGAAATAAATAAATTATATTAATGAATAGAATAAAATTTAGTGGTTTTTAATTATTATTCTTACCATTAATATGATAAACTTAACCTCTCAATTAGAAAAGAAACACGCGCTCATTTGCTAGTGTTGAAAATGAATTTGGCGGAATTATTTTTTTTATGATGGCGTGTCGCGCTGTCGCTCACATGAAAATAAATAAAGCCAAAATGGCGCGCAAATAGATCTTAAACTTAGTCATGTGATTTCACCACGTGTTATCATCTATCATATGAAAATTTTGTTTACAATTTTGTCGGCTAAGTTGTAGGTTAAAACTCATCCAGGTGACGGATAGTTATATATAAATGTTAATTTGTTCAGTAATTAAAAAATTAAAATGAATAATCAAGAAGAATTCGTTACCTATGAAAATGAAATGGAAGATGATGATGATGATGATGATGATGATGACGTTTGTGACGAAACAGAAGAGGAAGATATTTTAGTCTACGTTGAATTTGAAGGTCCATCAGAATCTAATATCTTTTGCAATGAAAAACTCCAATTAGATATGATTGGTTTGGACATGGAGCATCCGATTATGCAGATTAATGGAAAGGTAATTTTTATTCGTTGTTTTGTTGAATAAGTCATTTTTTAGTAAAGCAAAATTTTATTTATAGTTCACAAGTCACGGTAGTCACATAGTGACCGCAAGGTTGCTAGTAATTTATTTTTAATGTTTACTGTTTTAGCATTATGAAGGAACGTATGAGGATGATATAGGAACGAGTTTATTCTTCCAGAAAGACCCTAATGCAGTCGTTGATGATCCAGTTTTTGACAAGCCAAATACTATCAAGTATTTCGGTAAAGTTGATAAAGTTCTCAAGATGAAAAGAATTTTTGTTAAGCAGAGAGTTGAAGTCTTAGGAAATTCTGAACATCCAAGTTGTCTTCCTAATATGAAAACTATTCAAGACTTTGGAATTCCACCTGATTATCAAGAAAATGGTAAGGACATTAATGAAAATTAAGTTAGCCGACATTTAAAAATTAAAAAAATTTTTTTTATTGAAAAAATGACTACAAAAAAAAAAGAAAAAAAAATTTCATTTGTAAAAAACTTTAAAAACTGTAAGTGCAATTTTTTAAAAATATTTTTTTATTCTAATTTAATTATTAAAAAATAAATCAAAAAATTAAAAACGTCGGCTAACTTTAATATCATTGGACATTATCAAATTTTTTTATTTAAATGAATCCCGCAAAAAAATAGACCCGGAAAAAATTTTAAAGTTATAAAAAATTCATATTAATTAATCAAAATTATTATAAAATAAAAATTATAATAATAATAATAATAATAATAATAATAAACGTCGTATGAACAGATAATAAATAACTGAGTCTAAAAAATATCTGAATCGGTAATCACGGCCTTATTAATAATATACCTACTAATTGAATAATAATAATGATAATAATATTTTTTTTGTAACAAATTGTAGGTGTTATACAATTATTATTACCTATAATTTTTATTTTATAATATGAATTTTTCATAACTTTAAAATTTTTTCCGATTAACATTTAAATAAATTTAAGTTTATTTTTACTTAAAAAAAAATTTTCCCGCAATTATTGTCATTGCATATTTATGAAATAAAAAATTTTTTGCACAGCTCTAAAATTATGGACGGAAAAAAGAAACGATCGGATGAACGCATTGGACGAGTTCATAGAAAAGCAAAAACAACGTGAAGAAAAACGACGACAAGGTATTGAATTAAACTCTGAATCTGACGATGATATGCCATATGCATTTAACATTGATAATCCAAACGATCCTCCAATTGACCTAACCACTATTGCAAATGATAAAAATACCAAGCCTAATTATAAAAGTAAATACAGAGAGATCAACCAAGAGCTGACGGTGATTGACCCAGGACCATCAACATCCAAAGACAGCGTTCCTTGGGTTAATCCTAAACTAGAAGCTAACTCGGACTCTGATGATGAATCACTCTCGCGTGATGAAGGTGAAGGTGAAGGTGTACCAACAAGAGAACCTGAGCAAAGTACCAACGAGAGTAATGAAGATAATATTGACGAAAGCGAGGCTGCTGAAATTTTAAATCGTGACCCAGATGATATTGTGGCTAGTTGTTTACTGGCTAGTGACGAAACATCGATGGATCAAGACACCTCCCTTAATGATAATGATAATGATAAAAATGGTGATAATGAAAACGATGATACTGACATGAATGAAGAGGAGATAACCAATTCCGAATCATCGGATAAATTAGAGGATACTATTGAAGATAAAAAAGCAGAGAAGGAGAAGAAACGTGAGGCTAAGATGAAAGAAATCACAGATAGGCTGAAGAAAAAAGCCAGAGATGAAAAAACAATTTCTGAGATGTAATAAAAAAGATTCATTTTTATATCAAGTAATTTATATACAATTTATAAATTTAATACAAAGACATATTTTATTTTACAAGTTCTGGATTGGTTCATTTTTTTAACAATATTTTTATTTTTAGTTTTAAGTTGATGATTATTAGCTGCGCTGCAAAAGTTGGAATGTTTTATTGTCATTTAAATATTTTGATTTTTATTATTTAATTATAAAAAGCTCCGGGCTCAAATTTAAGTTCCTTTCACCAGACAAGGTCACTGGGCAGTTCATCTGGATATTCGCCAGTCAAACAAGCAGTGCAGTGACCAACGTAACTGCTGTGGCGATTATCCATCCCATTCCTGACCGCAGCTACGAGTCCGTCGACGGATAAATACGCCAGTGAGTCAGCTCCAACATGCTTCGCAAGTTTTATGCTGTCTAGTCTATTTGCTATCAACTCTTCACGAGTTGGAATATTTATTCCCATGTAGCATGGGTATTTCAATGGTGGAGATGCGATTCGTATGTGTACCTACGTAGTAATTATAAAAATACATAAGTACAATTAATATTTAAAAATTTTAAGTGTTTAAAATTTAAATAAAAGGTAAGAAATTACTTCTTTAGCGCCAGCATCTCGCAGAAGTTTTATAATAGGACCAATAGTATTTCCTCTTACTATTGAATCATCAATAAGAATGAGTTTTTTTCCTTTGAAATTCTCTGAGAGTGCTCCGAATTTTTTGGCAACTCCAAGCTGCCTTAACCGCGTGCTAGGTTGAATAAACGTTCTCCCGACGTATCTATTTTTGCAAAGCACTTCAGCGAAGGGAATTTTGGACTGGAGAGCATATCCATGCGCTGCAGCTGTTCCTGATTCAGGTACTGAGCTTACAATGTCTGCTTCTATTGGAGATTCAATTGCTAGGACTCTACCACATTGCATTCTTACTGAATACACCATTTGACCTGTTAAATAATAATTATTATTATTTTTATTGTATTTAATAAAAATTATTTTTCAATTTATTTACCTTCAAAAATACTGTCACTTCGTGCAAAGTAAACATACTCGAATATACAAAACGCCTGAGCTTTCTTATCAGGCCTCTCGACAATGTCAATAGTCTTTATTCCTTCTCTAGTTAATTCAACAATTTCACCAGGAAATACTTCACGAACCAACCGCGCTCCGATACTTAAAAAACCGCATGATTCTGATGAAATTACCCAGCCATCAGCGTCTTCGTCGTCATCAGAATCATTTCCCGCTGTAAGAATAAATAAATAAATTATTTTTTAAATAATTGAGTTGATAAAGTACATATTTGGTGACTAAAAAATAATTCTTACCTAGTTTACCTACAGGAACAATTTTCCCAATGCAAAGTGGACGATTGCCATACGGATCTCTTACACCGTAAATTTTATCTCTCTGCATAATTACCAAAGAATAAGACAACGGAGCTAATTGCATCAGGTGTTTTATACGAGCTGGCCAGTCGGGACCATTTACTTCACCTTCTGGAGGATTTAGACACAACGCTTGTGTTATTAATTCGGAGTCTGAATGCGTGGATAATCCAACACCTCTACCAAGTACCTAGTACAATATTATTTAATTAAAAAATTTAATAATTATTTTGATTACCAAGAAGTAGATGAAAAATTATATCAAACCATTTTCCTAAGCGATTCTGTGTTGACGAGCTCTCCGTTGTGAGCAACAGCCAGAGCTCCATGAGCAGTATGGACAACAAAAGGTTGACAGTTTACTTCCTCACTAGCTGCGCTGGTACTGTACCGCGTATGACCTATGCCAAGATTACCAACGAGTTTCTTCATGCTGTCATCGTTGAAGATGTTATTGATCATTCCCATACCCTTGTGAACGCGGAATGACTTGGCGCAGATTCCTTCACTAGTTACTATCCCAGCACTTTCTTGCCCTCTGTGTTGTAATGCTACTAATCCTACAATTACAAGATTAATTTAATAATAATAATAATTAATAATTAATAACTGAGCTATAAAATATTTAAAAAATTTTTAAATTTCATACCTAGACAAATAACTTGACCAACATCAATCGGAGAGGGCCAGTCACCTGCAGCAATACAACCAAATACTCCACACTCGTGTGTCAACCCTGACAATTTTTGTCCACGAGTCTCACCTTTACTTCTTACGTAAGGTTTCTTCGCAATCTGAGTTTCTGCGTCAGTATCAACATCAGCACAATTTGCACCTGAATTCACCACAGACAATCGAGCCATCGAATATTCGGCTCCAGATATTTCTTCTCTAATATCACAGGACATTTTTACTTGGATCACGCCTGAGAAATAAAATAATTTGTTTGTTTGTTATTTATTGTTGAAGAAAACTATCAAGAAAGTTTGAAAATATTCCGATGTTGAAAATATTTCGACATGGTTTTTTTAATCCATAAATATTATCTCTATTGGTCTTATAAACTTATGACCCCCTACGTACTTCTGATATTTAAACAACAACAACAACAATAATAATAATATTAATAATAAACTTTTGATGTACGTCAATAATTAACTATCACAATCTTATGATAACAAACATTTCATCATTTTATTTTGCATAAATAAAACACTCTTGTTGATCAACAATTTATATTCATATTTACAAAACAATTTTTATTATTAAATAATTATTTAAATTTTTTAAATATTAGAAATATTAAAAATTTTTAACGTGACTGTACCTTAAATTGAACGAGTTTTCTGGTGAAAAAAAAATAATTATAATTATTATTTATTATTATTATTTTTGAAAATTAATTAATAATTGTAATTTTTTGTTACTTAAATTTTTTTTAATGTAAAAAAATTAAACAATAAAATAAAATTTAAAGATTTTATATTTATAAACTCTTACCACGTGCGTGAGATGAGTCCAGTAGACCGACAGGTAAATAATGCGCAGTATATATTGGTATAGTCTCAGAATACCTTTCTGTAATAGTCAAAACTTGTTGTAGGGAATACTTATGCTTATGAAATAATGAAAAATAAAGAATTTTTGGTCGAAGAACCGCGTGGTGTAGCCCCCGTAGCAATGAGTAATATAGTGCCGCAGCGTGGCAGCGTCTTTTACTTAAAAACTTTGTCTTTTTATACACCACATATGTACCTATATATGTAGATATATTATATACTTTTAATATACAATAAATATAATAAATTTTTTTACTTACAAATAATTTATTAAAAATTTTTCCAATGTCTAAAAGTTGCGCTCTTTCCTTTTTTTTACTCCAACAGCAAATTTTGATTAATAAAAAATTATAAATAAATATTAATGATTATTATATTTCTTGCAATATTGGAGCATATCTGAAGAAAATAATAATTCATAAATTAATTGGAGTAAAACATTTAAATACAAAAATAGAATTGCAAGAGCTGATGATAAAAATGTGGCTATCAGCTATTTCTTCACATTTTTAAATATTTAAAAAAATAAAGTGATAATTATTTGAACTTTTTTTTTGTATATTTATAGGCTGGTATTTTTGATGGTAATTATATCTAGTATTTGATTCGCTATCGGAGATGGGTATGTATGGTGCGACGAGAGAGATAGACAAAAATTATATTGGGAATTATTTGGGAGAAATAATTATGATACGATTATTGGAAGGGGCTGAAGGTCAGGGAACGAGAAAAAGCGGGGACATATATTGAGGATTGAGGTACAATATACTACTGTTATTTTGTATTAGTTGGGTAGTATATGCTTGGTACTTGGAACTCGACCCATTGCTAGAATCAGCAATTTTCCGGCGTTTTATTTACTTCTAATAACATGGAAGGTATGCCTTTAATTATTTTTTATAATTTAAGTATCAGTTTTTTTTTTTTTATGTTGCTTTTTTATTTTTATGATGTGGTTGATAGTATTTGATTTCTTTAATATTAAGTAGGAGCACGTGTTTAGATTTTGTACGTTAGTACAGTCTAGGCTGAAAGTTTTCAAATTTAGATTTAAAGGTCCGTTAAAGTAACCCCAAATTAAAAAATTTTATTACATCCTTGATGAGTTTTTTTTTAATAAAAATTTGTTTGTTTTTATGAATCAAGTTCTTATTATTGAAATTAAAAAATTAATAAAAATTTTAAGTTTCTTTTTCATCAATAATTAATTAAAAAATTTTTAGAATTATTTTATTCACTTTTTTTTTTTAAGGAAATATTTAAAAAATAAATAAAAAATAGTCTATAATACTAAAATTAGCCGACATCTATAAATTTTGATAATTATTTTTTTATTAAAAAAATTATTATAAAAAAATATAAGAAAAAAATTAATTTGTAAAAAATTTGAAAAACTGTAAGAGGCATTTAAAAAAAATATTTTTTATTTCTAATTTAATAAATGAAGAAAAATCAAAAAATTAAATTAGAACAAAAAAATATTTTTTTTTTTTTAATTGGACTGCTAGTTTTTAAAGTTTTTTACGAATGAAATTTTTTAAAAATTTTTTTGTCATCATCTTTTTAATAAGAAAAAATTATTAAAATTTTTAGATGTCAGCTAACTTTATTATTATAAATAGTCTAGGAAATTTTATTACTGGAATTATTAGAGGTAAAATATTAATACGTTTAATTACTTATAAGGTTACAAAACAGGAAAGTTGATAATCGAAGGAAAAACAAAGCAAGTATATGAACTTGCTGATGAACCATCACTATGTCTGCTGTTGAGCAAAGACAGAATCACCGCTGGAGACGGAGTAAAATCCCATGTTCTCGAAGGCAAAGCAGCTATCAGCACAGCGACCAACGCTAAAGTATTTGAACTGCTGAACAAAGCTGGTCTGAGGACTGCGTTTGTCAAGTTAACTGGAGAAAAAGCTTTTGTAGCTAAGAAATGTGAAATGGTACCGATTGAATGGGTCACCAGACGTCTCGCAACTGGAAGTTTCCTCAAAAGACACCCAGGTAATATAATAAAACTGACAAATTAAATTAATAAATAATAAGATGAATTATTTTCAAATTTAATTTTGTAAATTAAACAATTTCAGGAGTACCAGAAGGTTACCGCTTCAATCCTCCGCTCCAGGAAACTTTCTTCAAAGATGACGCCAACCATGATCCCCAGTGGTCCGAGCAGCAGATAATATCAGCAGGGTTCAAGTTAAACGGAGTGACCATCGGAAAAGACGAGGTCGATATAATGCAGCGTATGACTCTTACTGTCTTTGAAATTCTGGAGCGCGCTTGGGCAACTCGCGACTGTGCTTTGATAGACATGAAGATAGAGTTCGGTATTGATGCTGAAGGAGAAATTTTGGTGTCTGATATCATCGACAGCGATTCCTGGAGACTATGGCCTTCTGGAGACAAAAGATTGATGAAGGACAAGCAGGTATTTTTTATTTTCCAATCAAATTTTTGTGATTATTAATTATGATTAAATATCTAGCTTATTAATTTAAATTTTAATTGTTTTAGGTCTACAGAAATCTCACGACTGTTACTGATGCGGATTTGCAAACAGTCAAGCGTAATTTCGAGTGGGTAGCTAATCAGTTGGACTATCTTGTTCCTCTGACCAAGCCGATGCTCGTTATTTTGATGGGATCGGCTTCAGATAAGGAACACTGTCAAAAAATCGCTAAGCATGCTGCTGATCTAGGACTCAAGTCGCAATTGAGAGTCACTAGTGCTCATAAAGGCACTGCTGAGACAATGAGAATCCTCGCTGAGTACGAAGGCAGTGGCGAGAAGGTTTGTTTGTTAATTTATAATTAATCAATGAGTTCAAAGGTCGATTTTTTTTTGTTTTAGTTGTAAACTATTATTTTATTCTTATCAATACAGGTTGTGTTGGTCGCAGTCGCTGGTAGGAGCAATGGACTTGGTCCAGTACTTTCAGGCAACACTGCATTCCCGGTTATCAATTGCCCACCTGTTACTACTGATAATGTTGACCAAGATATTTGGTCTTCATTAAATGTTCCCTCTGGTAATAAGTTTAAAAATTATTGTTATAATTTTAAAATATTTTTTTTTTTTAATAATTTTACAAAATATTAATTATAAAATTTTATTTCAGGATTGGGCTGTACTACTGTACGTTATCCTGAGAGCGCAGCTCTTGCAGCAGCTCAAATCCACGCTCTGCATGATCATGTTGTCTGGTCTCGGCTTCGCGTAAAACAACTTGATAACTTTGTCACTTTGAAGTACGCTGACAAGAAGTTGAGAGATTTGACTATTCAATAATTTTTATACTCGAATTTATAATTTTTAAACTTCAAGTATGCAACTACAAAAAATACACAAATAATAAACGATTATGTAAATAATTTTCTTACCTTCAATTTATTTTTTACTTTATAAATATTTGGAAATGATTATAATTATTTCTAGAGAGCTTTATAATGATTCGTGTTAATAACAATAATAATAATAAATATCAATGATTATCAAGAGATATAAGAGTACTGTTTTTTAAAAATCTATCTAGCCCTATATAGTATAAAAATCTATGAAAAACAATTATATTTATATAATAATAATAATAATAATAATAATGAAAAATATTAATATTTTAAACGGTGAATTCATGACTTGAATAGATTGTAAAAAATTTATTTTAATGAGTTTAATGATAACAAGTGCTGAGGTTACCGATAAAAATAATTTATAAAGAGTAAATATTTATTTTGTCTTGGATTAATAGTGCTCGCTAAAGCAACTGTATTTTAAACAGTAAAATTGTCAATTAATTATATTATCCAGGTAATAAATTAAAAAATTAAATTTCTACTACTTTAATCTTTAATAAAATAATTTATTACTAATATTTTTAGATATTTTCCGTTGTAAACATTGTCTTCAAATTGAGGCTGTAGATTAACTAAAAGTAAACCGAAAAAGTATTCAATTTTTGATTTGAAAATTTACATTATAAGCCTATAAATAATTGATGTATTTTTACAATAAAAACAGAAAAGTCCTAAAATAATGTAATAATGTAAAAATAATTTATAAAAATTTACATGTCACTTAGAATAAATGTTTATAATTGCTTTAATTGTTTATACAATACTATTATTATTACTGGTAGTGTTATATTGGATACAAATTTACAACATAAGATTATTACCTGTTAAGCAACTGTATGAATAAAACATTTGACAACAAAAACTGTTCAAATTAATAAATATCATCACAAAAATATTTTTAATTACGAGTCATTGCACTTTGCTAACGATTCGATATCTGATATCTCTTTAGGGCAGTTTCGTGTAAGAACAAGTGGCTCTCCGTCTTTAACCAATACGTCATCTTCAATACGGATTCCTAGATTATGAAATTCTCGCGGAGCTAGTTTATTTTTTGGATTAACGTAGATACCTGTAAGTAAATTAATTAATTTACATACAATTATAACAATTAATAAGTATATAGTACCTGGTTCAACGGTGACAATCATTCCAGGTTGCGTTCTAATACTCCGTGAAATTTTCCCTGTATCATGAACATCCATTCCCAGATAATGACTCACATGATGCGGGCAATAAGTAAAAGCAGTGGCAGCTAATCTATCATGCGAAAAATTTTTAGGTATCAAGCCAATCTCTTGCAATCTTTTACCCAACAAGTTGCCCATGTCATAAAATAAATCATCCAAGGTAGGAAGGTTTTTCAATTTATTGATGAGTAATTTTTGTACTTCGAGAACTATCTCATATAAAATTTTCTGTTGAGGACTGAAGCTACCGCTAATAGGCCATGTTCTTGTTATGTCTGACGAATATCCATGGTACTCACATCCTAAAATATATAACAATTAGTGGACATAGAAAATTATGTAGGTTGAAATAAAGTAAAAAAGTACAAACCAGCATCCATCAAGACCATATCTCCATCGTTTAGAATTTGATTATTTGTAATGTAATGAATGGTATTAGCATTTCTACCTCCAGCAACAACTGGAGGATATGCCAAAAATTCGGCTCCATTCATCCGACACTCGTAATCCACCGTCGCAAATAATTGATGCTCTGTCATACCAGCCTTGGTAACTTTTATTGTTTTGGCAATAGCTTCCGAGGCGATATCGCAGCTCTTCTGCATCAACTCAATCTCAGCTGGTGATTTGATCAAGCGAATTTGATGAAAAATATCCTTTATCGACGTCGGGGCCAACCGACATCGATCCGTACTGGCTAGTATTCCCAACGTAGATATTTTTTTATGAAATTCCTTGTGAATAATGTCATGATTGTCGTACCAGATTGATGCACTGGACCGGTACTTATTAACCAGCGAATTTAAGTAGGAGTCAAAGTCGGAAACCGGGAGTGACTGGTCAACTCCGAACATTTCAGCAGCTGCCTCAGTTCCAGTTACCGGTCCATCCCATAGCTCAGATTTGGGATCTTTTTTTTGTACGAATAATGTACATAACACCTTATCGCTGTCAATTGTCATCACCAAGACGCTGTCCGGCTCCTGACAGCCAGTGAAGTACAGAAAATCTGAATTTTGACGAAAGACATACGGAATTTTATCAGACATGTAGACTTTGCTCGCGGATGGGATTATTACAATGTGAGAGTTTGCATCTTTTGGTGAGAAATTTTTTATAATGTAATCTGCTAATTTTGTCCGACGGGTTTTAAACTCATCTAATTTTATTCCAGGTACCAATTCACCGGGTTTTAATAGGT
Source organism: Cotesia congregata (assembly GCA_905319865.3). NCBI lineage: Eukaryota > Metazoa > Arthropoda > Insecta > Hymenoptera > Braconidae > Cotesia > Cotesia congregata. Next base: position 1,469,605 of record CAJNRD030001121.1, read on the forward strand.
GAGGATGCGTTTGTGCGGTTGGTTGGCCGTATAATTGTTGGTGATGATCGCATGATTGGTTTCTGGTACTTGGGCTTGATGATATTATTGTTGAGTAATTGTCAACTAATTGTTGTATTCCTGGATGAAAAAAATAATTTATTAGAATTTATAAAAATTAAGTTAGCTGACATTTAAAAATTTTTAGAATTTTTTTTATTAAAAAATTATAAAAAAAATGTTCATTTGTAAAAAAAACTTGAAAAATTATAAGTGAAATTTTTTAAAAATATTTTTTAGCTTTAGTTTAATAAATAAAAAAAAATCAAATCATTAAAAACGTCGGCTAACTTTAGTGTCATTTATGGAATTTTACTTCTTTTTTATTAATAAAAATTACAGAAATTAAAGCAACAAAAGTATGAATTGATTAATTCTAAAATCAATAATAAATATAAATGTATAACCTAGTTTCAATGTTTAGAAAAGTAAAAATTAAAAATATCGTACCTAAATTTTCTAACCGAAACTTCGGACATTGTTTGATAAATTTAAACATTGTTTTTAACTTAATTCTTGAAGAACTATCATGAAACTAATTGTTTAAATGAAAATATATGACGTAAATCAAAATAGTGAATTGTTGTTGGGAACAGCTGACTACAGTACTGAGCGGGAGTTTCGAATTTCAGAATTGAAACTTTAAGAAAAGTCTTACTAATTGTTTTTAGAATAAAATTTATAATATTTAAATGGTAAAAGTATAGTTTGTTATTACAAAATATAAATATAAATTATTTAACGAGAACAGCTTGTGCTTGATCACGAATTTCTTGCGCTAATTTAACGATTTCTTCGTAACTGACTTGAAGAGCTGATTGCTCTTGGTTAAGACTTTCGGAGAGTACTTTCAATTGCTCAATTCCGTCTAGATATCTCCGGGCTTGGCGGTATATTGTTTCAGCATCATTGACATTCGTCGGGAAATGCAAATTGTATTGTTTATTATCTGTAATTTAAAAATAGAATTCAATTTTTATTTAAATTTGGCGCTAAAAGGCAAGACGACTACAGCGCCTCTGACAGCTATTATTATTTACAAAGCTGTCATAATTAATAATTAATAAATAAATAAATAAATAAATGATTAATAATCAATCTAAAATTAAATTATTAAAAAATTTTCTATGATTAACATTAAATACATACCATTTTTATAATTAATATTAAATGCGACATCATTAGATTTTGCATTTTGAAGGTCTTCCATAATTTGTTCTCCTAGAGGAAGACTTGGTCGAGGTGGTAGGTTACTTTTTTTTCCTCCAAACATATTCATTGTTAATTAATTAATAGTAATTATTATTCTCAAAAATTACCTCTTTTTATTTTAAAAATTATTATTTGTTATTTTTTTATAAATATGTCACAAGAATTTTGTTTTTATTGGTTGACGACCACTGATTGACAAACGCGAACGCTACGCAGAAAAGTGGTCATTTACCGAAGTAACAAACTGAAGTTGCATGAAGTTTCGATTTCTACTTATTCGATTGTTGGAATCGATTACTTCACGCAGGTTTGGACTTGTTACATCAACTACAAAATTCATTTGAATGGGAACCAACAGATCTGCGGCTCTTTAGTTGCTTTTAATAACAAATTAATATATTATTAGTTAAAAATTACACAAGTACAAAAATAATTGACAAATTAAGAGAGAATTGAGATTGAAAAATGAATATGACAAAAAAATATATTGGGTTAAATTGTTTCTTGCCTTACCTTGAAAAGCATCGTATTTATGAATTGTTTAATGTAAGTGTAATTCATGATTTGAGATGCAGAAAATTGTGACAAAAAAAAATAAAATTAGCTGAATTTTAATTATTTTATGAATAATTCATCTAGGATATTAACACAGATCTTGTGATACAAAAACCAAGTGATCCTCTACACTTCATCAAGCATTGGCTGGAAGAAAATCCAGTCTACCAAGATCGCCTGAGAATAATTCTTATTCTATCTTCGCCGGATTTTGGTAAATTCGTAAGTCAATTATTTTTTTAAATTTAAATAAAAAAATATTTTCCTCTAACTAGATAAAAAAAAGCTAGCTGAATATTTATCAGAAAAATTAAATATCAAACCAGAAAATCAATTTAATGATTCAGTTTCAAATCTGAGCTTAGAAAATTTACATTCTTGCAAAGACTGGATATTTATTGGTAAATAAATTATAATACTAAAGTTAGCCGACGTTTTTAATTTTTTTTTTTTTTCAATATTTAAATTAGAACAAAAAAATATTTTTTAAAAATTGCACTTTCAGCTTTTCAAGTTTTTTATTCAATGATATTTTTTTATAATAATTTTTTCAATAAAAAAAAATTCTAAAAATTTTTAGATGTCGGCTAATTTAATTTTCATTAATAAATGTAGCAATAGTTACAGTAAAAAATTGATATTATAAAATATATTCTTTTGTAAGATTTACCAAGAAATAATTCAGAAGCTCGTGCTTTGAAAAGAAATGGCATTCTTCCGACTCATGTCTTTGAAATAATTGACAGTTTAGGTACGGATAATAAATAGTAATAGTAATTGATAATAAATAAAGAAAAATAATGAATGCGTCATTTTTACTAGGAGATAATTCTCGTGATAATGCATTGAAGGCACAGGTTAGCAAAAATAACGGCTCTGTTGATTATAATTTACACATTAATAGTCTTCGTGATGAATACAAGCCTTTTTTACACGTAAATTTTATTAGTAATTACTCAGTTATGTATTTAGTTTTACAATTAGTGACACATCATTATCATTATTTATTGGTATTTAAATAGAAAATAGAATCTACGGGAAGAACATGTGAAGAGATAGGAAACATTTGTATCTCAATCACAAGAAGACAAAGATACGATATACCGAGTATTTATCGTGTAGTATTGATAGGTCCACGAGGATCAGGATTTAAAACCGTGGCGAAATATCTTTCTCAAAAATACGGCCTTGTAAATGTTGACTTGGATTATCTGTTAGAGCAAACGAAGAAACAAAATTCATTGCTCGGCCAAGAGCTACGCTCTTTGGATTATCGGGGTACGGTACCCGGCTCGGAGATGAGATTTAAAGTCGTGGAGGTAATGCCTATTTAATATGTGTGTATATTAGTGCATTAATATAATATTAGAGATATATTCTTATCTAAAAATTTGAATAATACTTAGAATAAATTGATGAGCCAGGAGTGTAACAGAAAAGGCTGGGTATTGACTAGATATCCGCTGACTGTTGAAGATTTTCGGCTGCTGAATTCGCTTACGACACCTCCAAACAGGTTTTATGATTACTGATAAGTCGACAAAAAGACTTTTAATATTAAGTGTAGTTTTTATTGCTACGGATTTACTAAATTTTTTATTTTTATTTATAACTTATTATTTATTATATTTTTTATCGGTGCGGGGGGTCAGGATCATTTTTCTCAGCGTCGATCAAGTGACATGCAGAGAACGATTACTGTCTCGGCGATTTAATATACTTACCGGAAGCGAGCATCACTTAACGATAGACTCAGATTTTCAGTGTGATTTTGGTCAAGAATTGGCTGCTCATCCGAAAGATTATGGTACTAAAGTTGAACAGGATGTAAGCTATTTTTTTCTTCTGTTTAATTTAATAATAATTATCATTGTTATTATTATTGAGTGGCTTAAATGTATAAATGTATAATGAAGCCTCAAACTTAAAACCTTGATTGCTTTTTAATGGCGAGGTTTTTTTTTTTAAGTTAAATTGACAAGGCATTTTTTTTTTTTTAATGGGATTAATTATTCAAATTTAATGTCCTTTAAGCTGAAACTGTTTCAAGAAAATATTGAGTCGATATTAAAGCATGCTGGGGATTCAGTAAATGTTGTCGATGCGACGTCTGGAATAAAAAGTGTTTGTGAAAGAGTCGAGGCTTGTTTAACAAGACCGATTTGTAATGCTCCAGCTCGTAAATGAATACATAATAAATGCATAAACTTGTTTACATAAAATTAATTAATCATTTATAATGAAAGTAAAACTGATAAAAAATAAATTTATTTTTTGGTTTTATAATTTATATTTAAATAAGATTTTTTTTTTTTATTTTATAAGACATTTTTTTTTCTAGTTTTTAACTTTAATCTTATTTTTTTTTAATAATTTAGATTAATTTTTATTAATAAATTTTTTTTTTAATTTTTATAAATAAATTATTTCTAAAAATTTATTAAACTTTTAAAAAGATATAAAAAATAAATTATTGACCAGCTTGTTTTTTATAATTTTATTTATTTTTAATTTTAAACAGACAAAATTTTAAAATATTTTTGAAATTACAATTAAAATAAAAACATGACTATTTTTTTTATAAACAATTAACTATTAAAGTTTTTATAAATTTATAATGAAAATAATTACAGCAAAGAATTATCTTCTGAAATTGAAGGCCTTTCTTCGGCTCTTCGTGTCGACAAGAAGTTGAGCTTGTCTCTTGAGAATACTTCTCGTGGGGACTTCTTCCTCATCATCCGACGGCACAGGTGCTGCTGCAGGAGTTGGTGTTCCAGGAAAACGTGGAAATAACGGGCGATCATCAATATCTATTTTTCTTTCATGGCCCGCTGATTCCGTCGATAAAATATCAATCTAGGTAAATAAATAACGCAATTAAGATTTTTTAGAAACAAATTTCCAGTTACTCACAAAATTAACTGTAAAAACTTGTTGAATGTTTTAATTACAGTTCGTGTGATAAATAATCGTAATAACTAACAAGTAACAAGCAAAAGTAACAGTAATAAAACCTTATCAGCAGCTGTTTCTTGTATCCATTCGGCATATTTTTCCGGCCCACCCATAATATTGATAGCAGCTGTTAATTTTTCTTCCAGAAGCTCTAAAAGTCTGTGCGGATTTTCATGGGAGTCTTCAGGCGGTACCGGCGTTGGATTAACGTCCTAAAAACAAATTAACAAGTGATAACAATAACAACAATAGAGTCTACACGTTTGAAGCTACTCAATTCGTAAGTGATAACTCCATCTTCGTATATGCTTATTATTAGTAACCGTAGATTTTAAAGTATCATTCGTAAAAAAGAAGCCGATAGGCCAATAGAACTTCGAAATAGGCCTCTAATGTAAAAGATTGGAGCGGTATGTTTACCTTCGATTGGCAACTTAAGGTGCTAATGCTTCCTAGAGTAGCACACTCTTTAGAGCTACAAACTATATCTATTCATCGAGGTGATAATTACATCTAGGCACTTATATATACAAAAGATGATAATATCGCTCGAATAAAAGTCTATCCGTCGAAAAATTCATAAAGAGGCGGAGATCTTTTCAAGGATTTTTCTAAACGTCCCGCCTAAATGGCTCACTAAATTTTGAATCATTTATTTTTCTTCATTTTTAGATACATCGTTTGTTATTATTATCTAGTTTTTTTTTTTTTTTTTTTAATTTTATTCCAAGTTTAAGATCAACAAATAGTTGCTACAAAATGACTTTTACAATTAGTGGTTTTCGAAAATTTAACAAAAATTAAATACACCTTTCGAATGAGAATTTATATATATATACTTAAGTTTTTACTTGTTAAATTTCTTCACTAAAAGCAACCTTGGAATCAATCACAGTGTTTTTTTCGTAGAAGGGTAGAGAGTTAATTGTAGGCTGTAAAATATATACTAGATATGGACTTTGACGTTATTCGGAGGATACAAGTGCGGATTTTTAGTCTTTAATTATTGTTAAGAAATAAATATTGATACTTTTGTAACAATACCATACGGTGACTTTATAATTAGAGTGTAGGTGTAAGATTTATTTTTATAAAAAATAAAATAATACTTACAGAAAGTCTATCGCAAAATTTCCAAAGCATCAACGCGACTTCATTTATTACTTCTTGCACTCGCTGACTTTCAGCTTCTGCTTTTTTTTCTCGCTCCGTTTGTTCAGATATTTCAGCGTTCAATCTTGCCAATTTTTCCGCATTTCTATTACCAAATAAAATATATTTTAATTAAAAATTTTTTTAATAAAATAACAAATATAGCCAATAATTTACTCACTGATCAGCGTCTTTGGTTTCGGAAAATTTTTGCATTTCAATTTCGGTAGTAAATTGCTGGCGACGTTTCTCTAAACTAATTTTGTCTTCTTCCATCGATACCCTCATCTTCTGCAGCTTATCCTTGGTGGCGCGCTGGCTTAGGAACCTATCAAGCACTTGTTCATTTTTGGTGACACCAGTGGCACTTCTCAGCTTAGTAAACGCTTCCTGAAGACGAGTCATCTCATCTACAGGCTTATCATCAGCTTCTTCGCTGTCTTGCTTGCGTTTTTCCCCTTCAAAGTCATCTTCACGCGCAGGTACACGAGTGTTAGGAAAAATCAACCTCTCCAATCGCTCGAGCTCTAATTTACGATCCTCAACTCGTTGTCTGTAGTCGAGAATTATTTGATCGCGTTCTTTGCTTTTTTGCATCGCCTCTATTTCTTGATGCATCAATGCCTCTTTTGTTATGTCTCTCAATTCCACAGCCTCTTCTTTCACTCTCTATCGATATTAAATAAAAGCAGTTTCGTTTAATTACACAGCCGTTAAAATTTATCGGTTTATTTATTAGATAGTAAAAACTGACCTGCAGTTGTTTGATTTCAAGCTCTTGTTCTTTTATACTCTGCTCTAAATTTTTTAACGAAGACACATAGAATGCAGCGTCTGATTTTAGACTCGCTCTTACTGATCTGTATTTTTTTCTCACCATGTCAGCTTCCATTTGCATAACACTTACTCGGTGCAATTGATTTTCCAAGCTCACAATTTTCTGAAAAATTTTTTTAATATTATTTCAATTTTTTATAATTCATTTTCTAAATTGTGAGGTGTTATGAAATTTTAATATTGACTGAGATGATTTTAGGGAAAATTTTGAATTCTTACTATAGTATTGAACCTTTTTCAAAGGATCTTCAAGCTTTTTCTCCAATAATTTTTGTGTCCGTCCGCTCATCAATTCTTTGTAATCATCTAAGAGTTTTGCAAGTCGCTCTTGTTGCTAAAATTAAATTAATTTATTTCTTATGCATAGATCCAACAGCATTAGTCATTAACAGAGTCATTCTGACAATATATACAGCGATACAGTTTTAACAGTATGAAGTACTATTAAGACGTAATTCATATAAGGGCATAATCAGCAAAATATACTCAACAAAAATACACTCAGCTATAGTATAGATTTTACAATGTGATTTTAATATAAAAGAAAATATAAGCAGATATTATTGCCTCACAGACAAGAGAATTGACGCTAAAGCACTGATCGTTATCGTTTGGTTAAATCCAAAGAGGTCAAGCGACTCAGCATTATTTAATGTGAGATTACAAATAAAATTTCATCAATTTTAATTTATTTTACCTAAAAAATTACATAATATTAAACAAAACATTAGTTCTAAAATATTTAGGTTGATATTGATGATTTTTTTCAGATTTCGTAATTTGGAGTAACTAGTCTGTAGACAGCTAAGTCAATATTGGACCATTTCTAGGATTGGCGTAGACATTATTCGACATTTATCATCAAAAAAAGGAAAAATATCACTATTTATTTAATAAAATAGGTTTTTTTTTATCAATATTATTAGCACGATTTTGGAGTGGAAATAAAAGCGAGCTGCCACGAGGGGTATCAAGCACTGGTGGTTCAATGGTAGAATGCTCGCCTGCCACGCGGGCGATCCGGGTTCGATTCCCGGCTAGTGCATTTATTTTTTTTTTTTGCAATTTTTTTAAAAAACAAATCACTTTTTATTAATACCTTATTACTTTTGTACTTGACCAGATCGAGTTTTTTTCTCAGACGGACGTTTTCTTCATCAGCACGCGAAATAGCTTCGCGCAATCCGCGCCTTTTAATACACGCTGATGATTCCCGGCTTACTGGTAAAACTTTTTCTGCAGCTTCTTCATTCTGAGAAAAAGAACAATGAATTATTGAAAGGGTTGAAGAGATAATTATGATTAACTTAAATTGAAGAAGTAAAAACTCACATTTATAATTTTGGCATACTTGGACAGCAAATTCTTGATGTCTTTCTTGAGGTTGACTGTCTTATCATTGCTTTCTCGTATTTTAGCGTCGCACTCTTCAAAATTAGCCTTCCTTTGTCCCTCTGAAACAAAGCGAATAATTAATTGTAACTTGTAACCGAATAAATAATTCATTGTCTTGATGAATGATTTGTCTGCAGAATAAAAGATAAAATGTCTCTCAACACGAATTGACGATCATGTTTGATAGTATATACTATATAATATATATATATAAAGGGAATGCGCGTGCAGAACTCTTCGTGGAATCGTAAAACTTGACCCCAGAGCATCTCCAGTTAGCCGCTGAATTAACCACGCGGTTCATTCACTGAACTCTGTACTTGCTGATGATGCTCCTCTCTCAGATCTCTGTGTGCTCAAACCATTCGTGACTATGGAATTGTATCTCCTAGTATCGTATTGTGTATACAGACCAACTAAGTTGTATAAGTACTAATATACTTGACTCCAAGCAACACAATAATAACATCCTAACCAACTATTGTATTATATATACACTAAAATAAATACATCAAGAATATAAGATGATAAAGAAGGATAACTAAATATTAAATACACATCATCAGTTTTTCTTGAGGCTGCAATTAAATTCATTACTCTCTTACCAATGATTACTTTACGTTACCAAAACCATTTTTTACTCGGATAAATCTTATATTTTTTTTTTAACATTTAACTCTGGTGATTTTTTGTAATTATTTTTATTGTTAAGAAGAATGAAATTGAGAGTGGATTTTTTAAATGAAAAATTATTGAAAAGAAATATCAATTCTTTCAAATAAATAAAATTTTGCTTTATTAAATAATGACTTTTGTTAAATTGCACTGTACTTTCTTAAGTATTGACGTTTTTAAAGATATAAGCTCATCCCGATGTTGCACTCATCAAGACCTTTCATTTAAGTACCCACATCATTTTTTCATATATTTATATATATTATATATATGTATATATGAAAAATATATCAAAATGCATGTGGGTACTCTAATGAAAGGTCTCGATGAGTGTGACATCGGGATGAGCTTATATCNCATTTTTCATATATTATATATATTATATATATGTATATATGAAAAATATATCAAAATGCATGTGGGTACTCTAATGAAAGGTCTCGATGAGTATAATGTCAGGGTGAGTTTATATCTTTAAAAATGTCAGTTGTTGACAAGATACAAGGTAATTTCTTAATTATTAATATTTTTAAAGATGTAAGCTCATCCTGATGTTACACTCATCAAGAGCTTTCATTTGAGTACCCACATGCATTTTTGATATATTTTTCATATATAGATATATAAATATATGAAAAATGATGTGGGTATTTAAATGAAAGGTCTTGATAAGTGTAACATCGGGATGAGCTTATATCTTTAAAAATGTCAATATTTCATAATACACAAGGTCACTTCTTAATTTTGCTGAATAATTTTTTTCTTTTTTTTCAGTAATATTCGTATGAAAGATTTTTATCATAAAATAGTGTGGAAGATTTCAGTAAAAATAAACACAACAATAAAAAGAAAAAAAATCTTACCAGAAAGTTGGATTTTCTTTTTAATTTCAATAATTTTTTTATTAAGAATAGACAATTTACTTTCTTGATTAGAAGGTACCAGAGGATCAGCCATCTTTTAAGCGTACATTAAACTCTAGATGAGAATATAGAATCTAGTTAGTGTTGTAAACAAAGACGTTGAATATCGATGGAATTAAATATGTATGTAACGTACAGTAACCGTGACAACGTAACCGTTTGATCAACACAAACACATACATAGCATTACTCGTACTTTTTGACTCTAATAATTTAAAGTTGGTAAAATAATTCATTTAAAATTCCTCCACCCATGCTGGTAAGGTTCTGGTCAGGGGACTCACTGGTTCGGGCTTTAGATCTTGCGATATTTATGAGAATAAAAAAATAATAAATGATAACGAAGATGTCTTTGAATAAAAATAAAAAAGTTTTAAAAAAGTAACTTTATAAAATACTACTGTTATTTGAATCGTGACAATTTATTCCATTGGCGTATATAGTGTACAACAGCACGAAGCGGCATTAATTAGCTCGACATTGGATGAGTTGGATCGTGAATATGTTTGTTGTATATACCAGGACGATAAACTTAATATATAACGGCTTCATTAATAAGAACTAATGACTCAAGCTCCACACTCGTGCGTTCGGCATCTGCGAACAGATCACTTGGTATGGATTCCACAAGGGATTCGTGCTTAAGAAATTTATTTATATTTATATGTATATATGTATGTATATTGTGAATAAGGATACATATGTGTATATTAATGCCGTATGTGCTTTATCTCTCTGAGCTTTTGCTTCCTCAGACCATACTACCGAATTCAGCATTTATATTCGTTAGCAGACGACGCGAAAATTGCCCTCGATGAATTTTAAGTTAACGCGTAATCAGCTAAGACCAGAGAGATTTATTATTGCGTGGGGTTTACTCGCTTTGCTCTTTTGGATTATAATTATTTTATTTTTTTAAGAATTTTATAAAAGGTATGTAAATATTAAAGGTTACTCTTTCATCACATTTTTTATTTTTATAAAATTTTATTCAAAGTTTAAATTTAAAACTATTAATAGTTTTGTATTTTTTTTTTTTTTTTTAGGATTTTTGAAGATGATTTTTAAATACACGCAAGTTTGTTGATGAGTAAAAAGAATAAAGGACTTCATGCAATTTTTTAAAGTCCCGAAAAGCCGGTTCTTGTCACTTCCGACCCCTTCCGGGGCTCTAAACTGCAACAAAGAATAGAATGAGGTTTAACATAATTTTTTATACTAGATTGAGAGTATCCTGTTTTGGACTTGGAGGATAACATAAGTCGGAATTTGTGGTGGACTTCTGCAATAGAAATTTTTAAAATTTAAACATCTAGAATTAAATTTTAACGAAAATTGTATTAGGATTATAAATTTGTTTCCTAACTTTACATTATGAATTATTTATACTATCTTGAATAATTTTTTTATAATCATTAGATAGGAAATAGGGGCTGAGTCTTTAAATTCTTAAATTTATTCAATCCTAAAAAATGTTTAAGAATGAACATATGTTTGATGAAAGTTAAATGTCGTTTTTTATTCATTTTAAATACAATTTTTTTTTTAATTATGAGATATTTAACCATTATTTTATTTTAAAATTAATAGTATGAATTTTAATTATGAAAAAACTTAAAAATTTTTTACAATTATTTAACAAATATTATTTTATTGTACAAAATATCAATTTTAATTGTGTAAAAATAAAAATACTATAATATTTTTTTTTTGGTTTATTTTAATTAATATATAGAAATATGAAAATTATAAAAAAATGTATCTAAATTAACAGATATTTTTTTTCTGTAAAATTTAATTTTTAAAAAGAAAATTTACAATTTACCTCTAAAATATTTTTTAATTTCAGTAACAACCATAATTTTAATGACATTAAAATTAGCAGTTACTTAACAATTTTTTTATTTTATTTATCAAAAAAAATTAGTTTCAAAAAATTGGATTTAAAAAATAGCATTTTTAATTTTTTTAAATTTCTACATGTCAGTATTGTTTTTGCTATAAATTTTTTAAAAAAATTATTAAATACATGCTAAATTAATTTTCATCTAAAAATCTAGAAGCTAGGCGATCCATATCAGTAAATAAAGTAGTTAACTATCATCTACAATAATTCAATTATATCACACGCAATATGGGGACGTTTAAAAAAAAGTAACATCTGTTGTCTGTCGAAAAATCCACTAGCACCCCGAACCCCAATCCAGCAATTTTTAAATTCCCCCTAAATCTATTGAGAAAACACGAGCGACCGCCGCGCTCCCATTTCCCTTGTAACCGAGTCTTCTTCTCCTATCCCCGACCTCCGATTGGGCCCTTCGGGCAGCCATTTTGCCGCGCGTAATAACACAGTCATCCCTCGGCAGGTGCGCGCGCATCCGGGAACTACTTTCAGCGCGTTTGAAGGACAATAGATGCCCAGACGTGTTTTGTGCGCGGTCGTGCTCGTATAAATTTTTACCTCGCGATCCAGTGTTTATATTCCATTTATTTATTTATTTATTATTATTTACAAACCCAGACAGTGCTCTCGTACCACGAGTCGCTTTTGCCGATAAAACAATCCGATTAATGCGTCTATTCGAACAGTGTGGTGAAGTTTGTCATTGTTTAATTAAATAACGAATTTTTACAAATCCAATCAAAAAAAAAAAAAAAGAAATAAATAACAAATTACAAATAATAAATAAAAAAAATATAATATAAGAATCAATATTAAAATTGATTTATTTTTTCGAATGTCTAGATCCTGGTGGTCAAATGACGGATAGTGAGGCAGCTGAACGTTGCCACGGTGTGCCCGGGGTTTGATATGTGTTTGTGTGTGAGTGAAAAATTTTTCATTTTTTTATTGTGTGGATAAAAATATAATGATTAAACCCGGCTTTGCAACAATGGAGCGACGAAATTATTTGGATTACAAATCGTCACTGGTTATACAATTTACTCTCCTGTTTATCATCTCTACATCGGTGTCATCAGTTTTTGGTGAGTGTTTCCATGCAATATTTTTAAATGACATTAAAATTAGCAGTCACTTGACCATTTTTTAATTTTTTTTTAAAAATCAAAATTAAATTAGCCGACATTTAAAAACTTCTATAATTTATTTTATTGAAAAATAATTTAAAAAAAATTAAAACAAAAATTTACACATGTAGAAAATTTTAAAAATTATACGTGGAATTTTTTAAAAATAGTTTTTAATTAATAAAAATTTTTTAGTGTCGGTTCACTTAATTTTCATTAAAAAAAATTTTTTAAGAAGTTTTTAAAATTTCTATGTCAATTTTTTTTGACCATAACTTATTTGTTACAAAAATTCCAAAAATGATCAAATGTCTGCTAAATTAATATTCATTATTTTTTATCTAATATTACTCTAATTATTATTACTATTTTTAAAATTAAATGACAGACGCTGCTGCTGCTAAGCAACAGGTAATTTAAACGCGCCGGCGCCGATATATTCAAATAAACGCTTGCGCTCTACTTTCCACAACGGCAATTATTTAAAACTATCCTTAATACTCCAAAAAATATCATAAAACGTTGATAAAAAATCCACGAAGGACGGAACCATGTGTGTATTTTGATCGTCAGGGCATTAGTATTCCCCAGTTGCGTCCGACATTGCTGGGCCTACATGTTAGGGACTTTTCTAAAAACATTGGGTCCTTGACAAGACCGGCTGCTGCTGCTGCTGCTCTGCTCTTCCTTTCCTCTTCAATACGACCCCAGCCTTTTTTTCCTTTTTGTATAAGTGGATATATATGTGCATATAAATTTATATGTGTGTATGTATACAAATCATCATTTCCATTTCCTGTATGTTGCTTTTCCCAAGCCCGGAATTTCGTCGGAAATTTGTGTGAATTATTATATGCCGGATAATTAACAAAGATTTTTGTTTTGGAGTAGGAAATGTCTCAGATAAGGAGTGATAATAAAAATACACGTGGTGAATGGATAGTGGGGGTTCTCAACTAACAAGAGTGCGAACTTTCAGTTGACAATCACTGAGGGACAGGTGTCCAACCCCACTTTCTAGGAAGCGTCTTTTTCCCTCATTCTCAGCTACTCTGCTACGAGTACATACGAATACGAATGTTAACTAAACGTCTCTGGTCTTTGCTTCGACATTTCGTGATCTGACACTTCTCTTCTCTAGACCGGATGCCAAAAAAATAATAATCTTGGGTTCATATTTATTATTTATATTTTTTAGATTTTATGAATCAGGAATTAGGAAGTAGATAGATATTTATTTTGCATTGTACAACAGTAAGAACTGTTTTTTACAATTTTTTCATCACAGTTTCTTAAAATCAAATCTGCATCTTAGATATTATTTAAAGCTCTGGTTCTAGCACCACATTTACTTAAATATTTCATTTTGTCTTATTGATAATATCACTTTTAACTAGCTTAGGTATTTTAGAAATTTTTGGAACAATTTATATTAAATCAAAATATATTAAAGACTCTACAAACTAACTTTTATGGCACTTGTTGGCTAAAATTAAAGGAATTTACGATAGCCTCTGTGAGGCAATTATGAAAAATAAATATTCTGCACTGGTTGTCTACTTCTTTGGCTGCCATCTAAACACCTTCGTTCGGGACTTGTTGGGCTGCTGCATCATGGACTTCAGGCAAGGGGTCACTCCCATCTCTTGTCAGTTTTAGAAATTTACCCACAAGTTGGCAAATTTCTTGTACTGGTTCACCTCTTAGTGTCTGTAGTAATAACCAGTCAAAGTCTGCTCCTGTTTTTCTACCCATCCAATCCAAGACAAAACTTCTCACCTCTGCCTTGACACTATATAATAATGTTCTGCATCTGAATATGTGCTCTAAGGTCTCTTCTTCACCTTGGCATAAACGACATAGCCAATCCCTGTATATGTAGCCCTTCTTTCCTGCCTTTCCTATGTTACCGCATCTGATTCTGCACCAGGCTAATTTCATCCAACTTGGGGTTTTTCTGTCTAACCAATACGGTTCAGGAATTAGGAAGTAATTTACTCTTATGAAAATGAAGTTAATCGACATTTCAAAATTTTTTATTAAAAAAATTTCAATTAAACAATTAAAAAAAAATTGTCACATGTAAAAAACTTGAAAAACTATAAGTGCAATTTTTTAGAAATATCTTTTTAGTTGTAATTTAATTAATAAAAAAATCAGAAATTTTTACACGTCTGCTAACTTCAGTGTCATTTACTCTTATGGTTTTTTTTTTTTTTTTTTAAAGTAAAACGCATTTACATTGTTATCAATGAGTAAGACTTACTGCTTCTCAATTTTAAAACACAGCAACACAATTTTAAGATTTTTAAAAATTTTTCTTATTAAAAAAAAATTTGCACGCCTAATTCATAAAAAATTTGATTTATGAATAGAAAATGAATATAAATATTTATAAGAAAAAAATCAGGTATAAAAATTTTGCAAAATATTAAACAAATATTTCTTAATATTTAAAATGATTTAATTGTATTTAATAAATCTGATATTTATTTATTAAATATTAATAAATCTTTTGAAATACTAAGAAATATTTTTTTGGAGTCTATTAGTCTATTTATTTATTATGATAAAATCAAGAGACAGTAAATTCTTTAATTTTATTTAAAAAATAAATTATTATGTAAAAATAATTTTTAAAAGTTTAATTTACAGAAATTTATAGAATGGAATTTTTAAAAATATTTTCTTTGCACTAATTTATTTTTTAAATAAAATCAAATAATGGTTGATAATTTTAGTATCATTGTTTAATTAGCTCCATAATCGTCTAGCAAAGTGTAAAATTAAACCTCGCTTTGTAATTAAAATTATAAATGCATCGGATGGCGCAACTAGCACTTGGACTCGAGTTCGGAGTAAGATAAAGTAATATAAATAAAAATGATATCTACGAAGCAAGAAGAAAAATAAATTAGATGAATAATCTGAGACGAAGAAATAATTTAGTCTAATCTGCAGTTAAATGTGTACGTGAACTATAAAACGAGATCATTTAATTGCAATTCGTGCATTCTGAGAAATACTATTGCTGTTATAAGCATATATGTCCGTACGTCTATAAATGTAGGATATACATGATAGTAATAGTAAATAGAGTATGCGAATTCTCTGGTTAGGTATGGTAGTGTGATGGTACGAGGGGAAGGAATGAAGGAGTCATGGGTTACGTTGTGGTAGCCGCTCCCGAGTACGAGAGCTGGCTCCTTAGATCTTTCTTATACCCGTAGTACACTTACATTAGACAAGCATGCACTAGACTCTTGGTGCTCTATACGGGTATAGTAAGGATTAGCTCTTCGTCGTCAGTCAAGTTCTCAGGCTTTCTCTTTACTTCTCTCCTTAGAAACCGATCCTCTATATCTGCTGCTCACAAACTACTATACACTCTACTGTTCATGCTATTCGGTTTATGTTGTGTTAGCCGCTGATATATACTAAAACTCGGCATCGACTAAAATCCTGTACTGGTGCTTTCACACGAGACAAGGAATCAAAGATGATTATGACGACGACTTACGATCTGTCGCCTTTTATTAAATCCCACTATTCCATTCATTAGAACTCATTTATTTTATTTCGTTTTAGAGTCTTCTATCACTTAGTAAAACGTGGGAATGTATGTTTCATTTAAATTCAATTATGAATTTTAAAAATAAAAAAACAAAAATTATAAAATGGGTTTTTATGGTTAAATTTGGTATCGTTGGAAAAGTCTTGACCTGGAATTGTGCCTTTTCAAGGTTTCATATCATTCTCACCAATAGTCAATTTATGATGATAAGTATTTAGGGTACATTCGAAAATGCTCTATCTCTAGATACATAATTAAGAAATGACCCTGTATCTCGTGAACTATTGACATTTTTAAAGATATAAGCTCATCCCGATGTTACACTCATCAAGACCTTTCATTTGAGTACCCACATCAATTTTTCATATATTTTATATATTATATATATATATATATATCAAAAATGCATGTGGGTACTTAAATGAAAGGTCTTGATGAGTGTTACATTGGGATGAGTTTACATCTTTAAAAATATCAATAATTAAGAAATGACCTCGTATCTTGTCACCTACTGACATTTTTAAAGATATAAGCTCATCCTGACATTACACTTATCAAAACCTTTCATTTGAATACCCACATCAATTTTTTCATATATTTATATATATTATATGTATGAATATATATGTATATATGAAAAATATATGAAAATGCATGTGGGTACTCAAATGAAAGTTCTTGATGAGTGTAACATCGGGATGAGCTTATATCTTTAAAAACGTCAATATTTAAGAAAGTACAGTCACATAGTGACTGCAAGGTTGCTAATTTTTATTAAAATACAAATTTTTTTTACAAAAATTGAAAAGATAAAAGAACATTTAAATAATTCCAGCAATGTATAATTTTAAAAAAGAAACAAACAATCTTTAGCTTTATCAGAATCTTCTTTCAACAAACTATTTTCCTTACTCGAGAGCCCTGTATCGATAGTGACTTATATTGACAAAGATATTTTATAGCAAACGTAATAGAAGTAGCCATTGTACTCACCAGTATTATAGTATTATATTATTATTGTTTGTATATTATCTGGGCATGTTGTGGAGTAAGTGCACGTACGGTAGGATACGACCCGACCTGAGAATTATTAGGAACGGTTTAGAATAAAACCCAACAGGTATAACCGGTTGCTGTTATATTATGTTGATACCAATAAGAAAGCCTCGTAAATTTCGAATTGATTTCAAGTCCACCTATGGATAATATACCCTACACTAGACGAGTTACTCATAGATATTCCCGTGTATCCTATACTATCAACTCTTAGCTTTTACGACTCCATTCCTGTATTTAAATAGACTGATACTTACAGGCCTGTAATTACGAATTACTTATGAGATGATCTATCAGTATTCGTAATTATTATATGCGACTAATTTATTGCCCTGGTGTTTAAACAGTTTAAAGCTTATCACAAATTTTTTTCTCATTACATTCCACTTGTTTTCAATCTTAGTCCTTAAAATTGATAAAATGATCCCTAGAATTATTTTTAATCCAGTACTGTTGATTTTATAGTCAATCTTAACATTAAATTTTCAACAATTTAGTGATTTAAAAAAAAGATAAAAATTTTAAACTCAAATTTTTTTCCTGATGAATTTTTCAGATTACAGCTTTAAAAAAATTAATCCAAGGCAGGGTGATAAAATATTAATTATTAATTATCCAGATTGAAGAATATTCTGTAAAAATAAGTGTAATAATTGTTTGAAGCGTATGATGTGTGTGTAATGTGTGAGCTGAGATATAAGAAGTCAGATAAGAGAGTGTAGAGGTAAAGGAGAGCCGGTATCTCGCGGCATCTGCTAACTAAAAGGGCAAGATCTCGGAGGGGTGGCTGGTGGATCTTGGCTGTTGCCTCTTTCATCTCTGTTGGGCTCTTTCTCTACCCTTCAATATATACGGACATTTGCATTCGTCCATCTTGAAGTGAAGGATAGTGGGCCTGGGGAAGAACAAGATGAGGATGAAGAATAATGCATCTGTCTCATTCGTTAGTTTTATCTCTTTCTTCTCTTATATATTCTTTATCCATTGAATCTCGGTTTTTCATTCTGTCTGTCCGCGTCTTTCACTCCAGTCTCGGAGCAGAGGATCTCCAGTTGGATATCTCTGGATGGGTGCTCCTCTGTCCCCTTCTACCTTAAGGTTTACGCGTAAAACCGCATAATTAAGGACCTTCACTGGCAACCCGAGTGGGCACACGTCGATCCGTCGTTGTCGTTTCGTAGTTGTCTTACCGAGTCCTCTACTTCATCTTCTTCTGGTGCTGTCTCCCTTTATTTTTATTTAAAAACTAAAGATTTCAGTCTTAGTCTGAATCCAAGAGCGGGCTGATGGGCTCTGCTCTTTATCTCACTCGATTTATTCTTACTCTCGTTCGATATCTGGCAATATACTTGATACTTGACGTCGGAGAGCCCATTCCAGTTGAGAATGAGAGCTCTCGAGCTTCCTCGTGCTATTGATGCTCCCTGATACTCCCGATACTTTGATACGTCTCTTCCTTAAGAATTCTTATTCTGGCTGAGATCAGAAGCTGAAGCTGAAGCTTCTGATCCTCATGTTCCTTCTTATTCTCCTTATCCTTTTCCTTCTTCTGCATGGGCTTGTCCAACTTCAGGTACTTCCTTTAACCCTCAGACGCCAGAAACTCACTGCCCGATCCAGAAGAGTATCCTAAGAAAGGATCAAGGATTGTGCCGTCAGTCAGACCACGGACAGCTCGGCGCCCCCTTATAAACTCAAACCATCCTCTGATTTCAAGACTAAGATCCTCAGATTTACTGTACATTCCTTCTGATTATACTCCCGATCTCGTGGGACATTTTAACTCCGACTTGCTGCTAATAATTTTTACTCTAAGAATGTACTTTCGGATATTTATTGCTTTGGATCTTTTTTTCAATTGAATTTTTTTTTTGCTGCGGCAAATTATTTTTTTCAATGGAACATTTCAATCGTTTTTGACTTTTAACTAAAATATTTTAAATTATAGAATTTTTTATATTCTAAAAAATTAATTTATTCATTGAAATGATACGTAATTGTGACTTGATACAAAAAATGGCTTCTATTAATATAAAATTCCCAGATTTTTGTGAATTCTATCATTATTGGAAAGTCTTCCACACCGTGATAAGAAGCCGTATTGACTATAACTACTGTGGGAATATTTAACAAAACATGTGGATTAAATTTGATGATTTTATAGCTGAGTAATTTAATCGAAT
Organism: Cotesia congregata; assembly: GCA_905319865.3. NCBI lineage: Eukaryota > Metazoa > Arthropoda > Insecta > Hymenoptera > Braconidae > Cotesia > Cotesia congregata. Next base: position 1,489,194 of record CAJNRD030001121.1, read on the forward strand.
ACGATATAAATTATCGTCCTACAGACTACAGGGCTTCTCTCATTCCTTGAGGTCAATGATGCGACGTATCCTATCGATTAATCACAACTTAACTCGTGTTGTATTACTTAGCTTTTATTTTCATCATCGTTGATAAATGGCGCAGGGAGGTGTATGATCTTAAGCTTTTGCTGTTGATGTTAAATATATACTTTATGTGTGCTTAATTCAATTACTCTGTATAGTATTAAATGTATATGGATAGGAATTTATCGAGTTAGTTTTTCGGTTCAGACAAAACAAAAAAAAATAAGTGAAACTGAATGTTTAATTTTAGTCAAGGTGTGGTGCATATGTGGGAGGGAAACAAGACATTTTGCATCGAGTACATAGCACTCATGGGCTCATGGAGCGATAATTAATTTTTCACGCGTTCACTCACCAGGGCAAACAGTTCCGTGACTTTAACTACCGACACGGCCCGTTGGGTCATATTACATGCTTGCACGACGGAACGTGTGTAACTTTGTTTAGTTTGAGTCGTTTTTTTCACTAAATTAATCTTTTTTTATTTATTTATACGTTACGTGATGAAATTATCGTCAATTTTTTATTAAAAATTATTACTTAAAGCTTACGTAATATTTTATAAAAACTTTTATTTAGAGAAAAAAATTTATTGGCTTTTAAGAGTAATTTTTTTTTTTAGACAAAAAGCGCTTTTTGTCAGCTTACTCTCTAAACATGAATTAGTGAAAATTCACTGGAATAAGTGGATATTCACTTTTTTTAAGTGCCAATCGAGCCACTTTGGTTTTAAAGTGGCTCGATTGGCACTTAGAATTAGTGAATATTCACTTATTCCAGTAAATTTTCACTAATTCATGTTTAGAGAGTAAAAAATTTTTTTATTGAAAAAAATGGATTATTTAATAATTTGAAATTTAAAAATTAAAATGTTCAATATTAAAAAAATAATTTACTTAAATTGCAATAATCGTCGCTTTTCTAAAAATTTTTTTTAAACCAATAAAAATAAAAAAAATAAAAAAAAAATGATTTGTTCCAAAACAAAATTACGATTATTATATCGCAGAGTAATAAAACTAAATTGCACGCAAAAATCACATGTGTATCATCCACATAACCAAGGAGATCTTTGTGTAGTAACTCGTGATAAAATCAAGATTTGTTATCAATTTTCTATGGAAGTTAGTCGGCACCCCAGTGGCTTCCATTATATTTATTCACCTTTTTACATCTTGAGATATGTATTATATATAATAACAGAACAGAACAGAAAGTTTTACACTCCCGCATCCATGTTAACGAATACTCGTATGGATTATTTGCTTTGTAATTGTGTTTAAAATTTACTAAAAAATAATATCAATAGAAAGACCCAAAGGATCAGGTAAATTGTGTATGTGTATATGTTTATATATAAGAACTCAGGATGAAGATGGAGAGATACGGAGTACGGAGGATCAAAAAATTACACTGGAATAGAACGGATGTGGACATATCGGGTTACTCTGAAGACACCACGGCTTTGCCGCATCCGCGTTATATTGTGTACTGTGTTATGTGTGTATTGACGAAAATTACACAAAAACGAGCGAGACACGCGAGCGATATCTTGAGAATTATGATAAATATAAAGAAATCCTTTGTCTGTTTTTTTAATTTTATTTTATAGAAAGATTCTATGGGAGTTTTATAAAAAATTGCGCAATTTATTTAACAAATTTGACTATTTATTAGAGTAAAAAATTACTCCTTAAACAAGTGTTAAGATGCAAAAAAAATGGTTATTGAATAGACCAATAGAACGTCAGAAAAAATTCACACCGTGATAATTGTCTAAATTATATTGAGAACTATGTAAGCAAATTCTAGATTTTTGGTTGGTCGAAAATAATTTTAGTTACTGCCAATGAAATTTTTTTGGTAAATTTTTTCCGCCTATAGAAACTCTGGACTCGTTTAAAAAACTAAGAATTATCACAGGCTTGCTAATAAAATTTTTTTTTAAGTAAATTCTATTTAAATTCATGAAATTTTTTTATTTTAAAATTTATTTTGTTTTAAAAACTTTTTTATCTTAATTAAAAAAAATAATTGATGTTTAATCAACAATCTTCTTTAATTAAATAATTAATAATTAAATCGTTAAAAGAAAGAGTGTCGTTAATTAATAAATCATTAATGAATGAGAAATTCAGTGAAACAATAATTAATTGAAATCTCTGAAAGCTATTGTCTAAGAGTTTAATTACACTAGAAATAAATTATGCAATACCTACATAAAACAATGAATCGACTCGCACGTTATAAACAACATGAATGAATATAAACATAACTATCTATAGATTATATAAAGCGCGGAATAGAATAAGAATGTCGATTTATAACTTGAGGTGATCTTACATTAGAATGAAGTCGCGTGGGCGTATGACAATCGCGACAGTAAATTTTTAATTTATTTCCTGGGTGAACAATGCAAGAATATTTTAATAAAAAGGAATTATACATTAGACATTACTGAGTCGATTGTATGTATTAATGGCTACAGTCTACAATATTGAAAGATGATTTATCGTATTAGCCGTTCGAATTTATCCATATCCATATCCACATTGCTAGTACACGATAAAAATAATAATAATCCACAACAAAAGAAAAAAAAAGTACTAAACAAAACGATTGAATATTTATGGGATAATCGAAACGAATGTTTAAGAGTGGAGAAACGAATGAGAGGTTAAATTGCTTGCCGATTTTATGGGCCCGATCGATTGGCCAAGGTCTTCGACACGATAAAAAGGGATAAATGATTAAACCTCTCGTTCTATCTTTTATTACATTATTATTGTTATTGTTCTTTCAGTTAGTAGTATTTTTGTGGTACTCTACGCCAGTAATAATACATTTAATGTACATACGAGATATTTGTATGCTAAAGTCTATTGTACCGAGCTGTGAGTTAATGCAATCGATAAATCACTGTAAGTTCGTAAAGTAACGCAGAGATACCTATTATATCAGTATGACCGCTTTATGTTCCAAAACTTTCGATCCCGATCGACTAATGAGTCATTTCTTCGACGTATGAGTCTCTGATCAGTCTATTGACTCCCCGATTAACCTCACAAACCAGCCTAATTTAGTTTACCATCGATACTTTGCCTCAGAACTAGGCAATTAGGGACGGAACCATTTCTGCACATGCGCGTGGGTGGTTCAACTCTGTTTATCAATTTAATTTGGTCATTAGAAGCTCATTAATAAAGAAAAGAGTCGGGTTTTTTTTTTATTTTTTATTTTTAAGAAGGAAATGAGTGTTTTAAAATTTTTAAATAGTTTTATGCGTTTCATGACAATTTTATACAAATTCCTGAGTTGAGTTGAGGAATAGAAATGTATCTTTTATTACTTTCTTTCTAACTGGTAACATCATCTTTTATCTAGCTTCAAGACCATGGGAAGTCTTAGTCTCTTGCACAATTTCCGTAAAACCGTTATTTTATTTTATTATTATAGTGATTCAGTAACGCGGAAATATACAATAGCGTTAATATAATTCGGTCATATACATACATTCATGTCTATATACTTAAATTTTTTTTTTTTAATTAGTTTGCAAGGGAATACTATTTTTTCTTTGCTTTACCAGATAAATATTTTATTTAACAATTTTTTACTACAGTCTATAGTTTTCATATCAGCAGGGAGTTTGTTATAATATTTAATTGCTACATAATAAGTATTCTGAGTACTAATAGTTTTGTTTATTTTTGGTAGCATTAGCAGCTTAGATCTTGTATTTGTACATTTTTCATAGAATAGGTTTTTACATTCTTGATAGTAGTAAGTTAATGCATTTATTATAAATGAGTCTCTAATTGTCAAGGGGATATTGTTGTAATTATTTTTACATAGCTTTTTAATTATTTTATGTTGAATAATTATGTTGAATATATTGATAAAATGTATTTTCTTAGAATTTTTTAGATAAGAAATTTTTAATAAAAAATGGTGGAATAAAAATGTAAAACTTTTTTTCTTTAAAAAAAAATTTTATAGCTTCATAACCGCGAGGTAACAAATGATAATTTTTTTGATATACATGACTAGAAATATCGGGCTTATTTTTTAGGGTCTAGGATAAAATTCTTTTTATTAATTTACGTGGCAAGAGTATCGGTATGTAAATACTCGGAGGTACGACTTTTAAATAAAGAACTGTTCTGTCCGGGTGTCCTGTCCGTTTAAAGTCCTTTGTAGCTCCAACTATCGATTGCCAGGTGTTTCTCGATAGGGCTCGGGAGCATGACGAGGCCCTGGGGTCCGTTCGGTCTCTCTCGAGAGGCTAAAGGGGTCGCAATCGGGTGTTTTCAGACCGGTTAGTATACCAATGTTTTGTGTACAAGTTTATGGGTGTGCAGTGTGTAGTTTGTTGTATGCGTTGGAACTAAGACTGGTTCGCGAAAAGGGTACCATACGGGGCCCTTACCGATCGACGCCTTAGCCCGAAGGCTTTGCATTTCCTTCCCAAGGTCGTACGTGCAGTTTCGTTGATCCTTTATTATAAATTCAATAAGGAATTTTAAGTATATACTACACATTTTGATACAGTAAATTCTTCATTTAATAAATTCGCTGATATTTTGTGAATAATTGTTGGATAGTAGGGTTTTTTGAATTTGAAACCAAAATTGTGACTAAATGACGAGACATATGAAAAAGTTAATAAGAAATTTGTTTATAAAAAATTCAACTCCTTTTAATAGAGGCCTCTTATCATTTTTCTTTAATATTTTGGTCTAAAGTTGGATTTAAAAATTTTTAAAATCGTATTTTGTTTGCTCCAAAAATTTTAAGAATTTAAAATTTAAAGTCTGACTAAATATTAAAAAATTGGGCAAAATTAACAGACCTTTTTTATAAAGAATTAAATTTTTTACAAGAAAAGAGTTTCTTATAAGTTTTTCGTACACTGCTGACTGATAGAAGGATTTATTTGTATCAAAAAATATTTTTTAATAGTTAACAAAGTATTTATTAGAGACCACTTTTTATTATTAAAAAAATATTTTTTAGTATTTAAAATGATTTATTTGTATTTAATAAATCTGATATTTATTTATTAAATATTAATAAATTTTTAAATACCAAGAAATATTTTTTAAAGATTGAAAAGTGGTCTCTAATAAATGATTTGTTAAATATTAACAAATATTTTTAACTAAAAACAAATCCTTGTATTATAAACGAATTTCAATTATAAACAACTATTTATCTATTTAAATTTAATAAGTATCAATTGCAGAAATAAATATTTTTACAATTGATATTTGAATGATGATTACGGATAAAAAATCTATTATGAATATTTTTAAAATTTAAATCGTCAAAATGACTCTTACTAAAAAAATTAAAAAAAGTTTTAATTTACTAATAAAAACTCATTTTCGACTATCACCACCGATAATAGCACCTGAAGTAATTCAGCTCGAATTATTCGCGTGAGTAAAAACTTTATTATCTTTGGGTTTAAAAAAAGGCAAATTCTATAGAATTTCGCCATAGGCCGTATAGTACAGTAAGAAATTGATAAAAACGGTGGATGAAGCAAGTTAGTGCTAATTGAAATGGAATCTCAGGACTATTATACGGGATGATCGTAACTGAAACTGAAATTACGTGACGCTATTGGCATAATAATGTCCAGATTAAGATAGATATAGATATAGACAGAGAAACAGCCTTTTGATCCATTACCTCTTACCCCGGGGGATTTATATTAGTAAAGACTATAAAGCTTGTAGCTCGGTTACAAGTTTGATCGCTCGACATTATCATGTACCTAATTATTCTTCACCGGGTACTCAGACGCTACCGTAATTACCTCACGAAGAGCCTCAGGATGTACCTGCCTGTAATGTCCTCGCGGGGAATGAGTTACAAAAAGGCCTTATAATATAAAACAAAATAAAATAATGTATTAAAAAAACGAATTATTATATACTATAGTGACCGAGAGCGAGTAAAAGTCGAAAAAAATTTATTACCGAAAAAAGTTCAGACAACCTGGAAATTTACGACCGCTCAATGACCTCCCACTAAAGTCCATCGTATAAAGTGTAATAAAAGGACTTGCTTTGATAATTAAATCTCAATTCATGAGGTGTCTTGAAAATTTTTTTAATTAAAAATTTGGATTTTTATGAATTAAATTATTTACGGGGTTTTGCGCCATTATTTATTTTTTTTTTAATTTTATTTTTATCAGTCAAATTTTAAAATAAATTTTTCAACTATATTTTTCATTAATTAATTCAAAGATTAATTATTTGATATTTTTTTCAACAAATTTAAGGCTAAAATTTTTATAAAATCAATTCTGTACAATCCCTTAATAAAATGTGTCGCAATAATTTACCTTAAATAATTAATTAATTCTAGAAAGCTGTAAAGAATTAATTCAACAAAATAATTCAATAAATTATTAAAAACTTAAAATCAGAAAAAAATATAAATTTAAAGAACAGCCGTGCGAATCGTCGGTGACTAGAAGTTACACCGTTAAAGGTCAGTTCTGTGATTGCGTAATTAGCAGTAGAGCGTATCCAATATTTTCTACAAATACATTAAGATACATTTATATATTTAATTTATTTATTTACATACAAGCTCTTAATATTAAATTTATAAATTCACACTTATATTTATACTCTTACTCTTACTGCTATCGTATCATGTCCTGATAAGTGCAATAAATAACTTAGCAATGTTGGAGCTAAATGTAAAAGCCTGGACTGAAGGTCATGAAATTCCAGTCGCTGTTTTCCGTCTCGAATGTCAAATAAAATTGCATTTAAAGAAGCCTATATGGTCTACATAATATATAAATATATGAGAATAATATTCTACTGGGATATATAGATATATATTCAGAATATTGCTCTTATACCTGCATATGATGTAGGAAAACGTTGACGGCACGTCTCGCACCTGCCGTTGACCGAGAAGCAACACAAGAAAACAGTATTTCTCGCCTAACTTCTTTTTCGCCTCTTATTATTCTCTCCTATACATATAAAATACATTACCATGTACCTTTCCACCTTTACGCTTTTTATTCTTACTTCAATTGAGTCCTTTTCTCAGTAACCCAACTATCATATTCTTGCTCAACAAGCTCATAAAATTAAATAACTTTATAACAAAAAATATTTATAATTGTCAAAGTTATTTTAAGGAGATGAGAAATTACATATCTGTCGTAAAATAAAATAAAAAAATACAATATATGTATGTGATTCTAACGGGGCTTATTTTAGTTTACTATATGAGATTTTTTTTGCTGAAGAAGCTTGTGTATTAATATCTAAATAAACTTTAATTACTTTCGCAGAAGTATTTGTCAGCTGTAGATGAGTATTGTGACATTTAAGACCCTGGTATTATTGTGTTGGATTTTATTTGAGCGAAAGATTAATTGTATTTGATTTTAGTTTAAACGTATCAAGTCACGAAGAGGAGTGAGTCAATTAATTAAGAGATTATACGATTTTGGGAACATAAATACATGAGCGGTAGACAAATTGGTGACAAAAGAGACCGCAATTGGCGTTATTGTTTATTGTGAAGAGAACAGAGTTCATTAGACTAACGGGGTTTTATTTAAGATGTTTTGTTCGTTTTTAAGACGTGAACTTTGTATTAAAATGTGGATTAGGTCGGTTGTCTAATTAGAAGTTATTATTTGAGAATAAATTTTGTTTGTAATAAAGTTTCGGAGATTTTGGAAATTTTTAATTTTAAATTGAAAGTTGAGTTTTTACTTAAAAAAATATAATTTTGGTTTAATTGTAAAAATTATAAATTAAAACTTTAATTTTTGCTTTAAATGTTTATATTTATAATTCAAAAATTAAGTTTTAATGTTAATTTTAAAATTATAAATAAAAAATTTGATTTTTCTTCAAAAATGCAGATTAAAAATTAAATTCTACTTTAAATATTAGAATTCCAAATTAAAATATTTTTTTATATCCCAACTTTGAAAACATTTTTTAATTTTCATTTGAAAACAAAAAAAAATTTAATAATTTGATATTAAAAAAAAATTACAAGTTATTGATAACACAAATCGAAAACAGCAAAAAAGAAATATAATTATTTTTTTCTGCGGTAAATAATATTTCGGGGAGTCTCAGTATTTTTAGCGGGTGATTACACCGGAGATTGAATCTCAGAAGCAATAATTTGAATGTCGTTCCGGACTTTTCTCAAATAACTTAAGTCGTGCGGATCTGCGGACCGAACTAATTAACTTCGCGGTTAGAAGAGTGTCCCTTTGCATAATTACGCGGTCCGTAATACAGCAAACCCGTTCTGTTGGACTCCCTCGAGCCATTGTTCTTCGCGGTTACCAGCCATTTGTTCTGCTGTTTGTATTTTTATTTTATTTCATTTTTAAATATTTATTTAACTTTCTATATAATTTTATTAAATTACCCAGAGGAGTAAAGAACCTTGTATTGCACAGAAAAACTTCAATGTCACTAAGGGAGTCTTTAGTATCGAGGGTAGTCCGTATAGGGGTTGAGAACTCCCGGCTTCCGGTGTTGGAAACTTTAGTATATACTATTACACTCCAGAATGTCTTAACATAAAACTATGCGCTGCTTAGTAAGCGTTAAGTTGTAGTGGCTGCACTTAAAAGGAGCTCACACATGTCCGCATTTATTTTGACACACATGCTCGACACATTATTTACATTTTTATTTAAAAAAAATTAAAAACTCAAGTTGAACTTTTAAACAGCCGGCATTTTACAGACTTTTTTACAGAATTTTTTTTTTTTTTTTTAATAATGGCGGGAAAATTTAAAATAAAAATAATGGCGGGAACATTTAAAATGAAATTTATGACAATAAATTTAAAAGTATACTTATGGGAACGTCGGAATATCGAAGGAGATAAATTTAAAAAAGTAAAAAGTAGGTAAGAGGACAAAGGAGTCTTAGTTTACTCGGAAGGATCCGGGAATATGTAAGAATGAGAGTAAAGAAACGGCGAACGGCCAGTACGGAAAATAAAATAAGCAAAAAGAAGATCTTTGGAGTATTATATATCGGATAGAAGCTGAGGTCGAGCAAGTTCTCTATAATACTCAGCACAAAGATCGTTTGAGAGAAGAAAATATCGAATACCTACTCGGTAGCATGATTTTAAGCAAGATTATTTCTTGCCGATTCTACATCGATGGTACATTAGATTTTTATCTTCATTTTTTAGTTAAGATATTTTTTTACTGGAGATTAAATTTTGTTTCTTTGACTTCAGGGGGTAATTACGCTAATAAGTGCCAATGATCTATAGATAAATAAGTTGAGAAATTTGAAAATAAACCGTGCGATTTTGCCCGGAAATATTGTTCACACTGTGAATATAAAATCGTTCGAAATTGCGTGTGTCATGTTATACATACACATTAATTAATAGATGTTATATGTGTTGCGGCAAATTAAGTCTCGTCGGTCGTTTTCCTCGGGAAGAATTAAAATTAATTACGAATTATAGGTCCGCGTAATTACATCGAGACAAGACACGTGGGAGAATCGCTCAAAGTTTCAATGTTTTAGTTGTAGTTTATAGTTTGTTTATCGTATGTATAATACTAGGTCAGTAACCTTTACTTCCGAGCTTTTTATAGTTCATAAAAAATTTTAGGTCTAGTTCTTCAATAAAAGTGTGTGAAAAATTATGGAATTTAACAGTAATTTTCATTTTTATTCATTTTTTGATGTATAAATTATAAAAATCTTTATTCATATTCATAATAAGTACTTTGCAATAAAAATTGAACCATAAGGGACTTTTCAATTCATTACAAATTTACAAGATTTAATAAAATTCATTAATAAAAAAAAAAACTTAAGTCTTAGTTATTTTTCCAAACATCATTGCAAGAAAAACATGATTGAAAATCAATTTTTTATATGAGATGTTTTTGTCGTGACTCAATTCAATGTCATGTTTATTTATTTATACATAATCTTGACATTTCTCCCGACATCTTACGGCGTTTCATAACATCTAATGATCTCTTATGACGTTTAATGATGTGTTATGACGTCTAATGATGACTTACGACTTATAATGATGAGTTATGATGTCATACCTTTGTAAATCAAACAATATTAGTTTCAAAAATTCAAATAAATTCCAAGTTCATTAATGATTTTCTTCAAGAAAAAAATTTTAATTATACAATAACAAAAATTTCTGTTTAAAAATCATAAGCGGTGAAAAATTTGTCGTGTATGATTATTGTTTTGAATAAATATTCTAAATATTGATTTTACACAATCAATTTGCTACAAATCAATTATCAGTCAAAATTTGACTACCGTAAGAACTGAAGGTCTTTCAGTAAACCAAAAACAAAATAGCTTTTTTTATTTGCCGAGTAATTCCAGGTGATGAATGCCGTAAGTTAAAATCAAAAGCGACGTTAAAAAACATTAGTAATAATAATGATAATAATTATAATAAGAGAAATCGAATAGGGAGCGAAAGAGAAAACCAATATACAGTCCGTTAAAAATTTCAAATAAACCGTAAACCATTTCGGCAGAAATCAATCGCGTGGCTCTTGTTACCTCCAATTTATGGTCTTGACTTCTATCCGCAGATCTTGTTAACCCGCTTCATTTTTATTGCATTCTGCCATTTTTTAATTTTTATTTCATTTTGTTATCATTATTATTATTTGTACATTCATACTCCGCGCATTAAAACCTTCTATAAGCTTAATGCTCCATGTAATTTTCTAAGTATTAAATTACACATTAGCATCACACGAATTATCCAATAGTCATTTCAATTGATGTGAGTATTTTACAAATTGCTATATAACCTTTTTATTGCTAATGCCGAAGGTAATAAATTAAATAAAATGAAATCATTGGATAAAGTCATCAAATTATTTTCCATTATAATTGTTCAAAAATTCATTATATGTATTTTATTTTCTCCGTGTAAATTTTTATTTTATTTTATTTCTTTATGATGTTATAGTATAGTAGAGAAGTAAGGCTCATCAGTGATTCGAATGCCAGCACGCACGATCACTCATTCTTTAGCGTGTATGTACGTAAGTCGAATGGAAGCTTAAATAAAATGTCTGCCGATGTAGCAAATAATTCAATAATAAAATTGAATGAAATAAAAAGGCTGTATTTTCCCAGAGATAAATATTTTCATGTTGGTTAGTATTTTTCCCGAGGAAGGAGGGGTGTTTTATGTTGCTCGAGAAGGGATAGAATTTATATATGCTACATAATATTGTAAAGCGGAATAGAAAAGAAGTAGAGGGCTCTCTTGCATAGCAGGGTGGTGTAGTGCTGCAAGGTGGTGGTGTTTAGAATGAGAGGAAAGATTAAAAAGGTCAGCCGTGGCCACAACCCACTGGCAGATGTTCCGTTTATTAAGCTTTACTTGTGTGCTTCTATACTGTTATGTTGATGTGTAGGGATGCATTTATGGGTGTATGTAGGTATGTTTGTGTATGTTTGATCGTATATGAGTGTAAGGTTGCATTTATGGATGACACCCGCGCCCTTAACTCTATTGATGAAGACCAACGGCCACTACTTATACGTTTTATTATTTGGTATCAGGTAGACGTTTATCCGTACTTAGAGATTCTGATATAATCTGATATATAAACAGCTGCGGATAGAGGAAATTTTTTTTCCATGGTTTGGTGTAACAAGATATTCCATTTGAAAACTGTTTGGAAAAAGTTGAAAAATTCTTTGATAAAAATTTGGAATTGAAGTTTTGGAGAAAATATTGGAGATATAGAAAAATAATAAGAGACCTTTTTTTGTAGAAAATTTAATTTTCCATAAAACTGATTCATATTTCTTATTATTTAGCTCAAATTTGAAATTAAAAGCCACAAAATGTCCGTAACAAATAAACGATACTGATTTCAAAATTTTATAATTCTTAGCAATAAAATCAAATATATAAAAAAATAATAGAAAACTTTTTTCCCAGGAAATTTGATTCACTACAAAAAAGTTTAAAAGTTTCTTATCAATTTTATTATATCTCTTATCATTTAACCAGAATTTTAATTTAAAGTTCAAATGTAAACAATTTATGATTTAGTATTTTAAAGGAATTTAATTTCTTTATTTAGAAAAAAAGATAAAAATAACGGTGTAAAATTTTAAGTAACCATTTTCACACCATCAATATTTACACGATTGTATCCTCGGGAGGTCCCGGAATTTCGGGTTAAAAAAGTTGACTTTTTTTCTGAAATTAAATGAATAAAAACACTGAAGGGTGTACGAGGTGTAGAAAGCAAAATAATGTACGAAAAAAAGGATGCCGAAATAGGACATAAATTCGTGGAGAAACTGGTCCGTAATGGCCATTATAATACAATAGGGCCCGGTTCTTGCATTAGTCTTTCTCGTGTTTTTTATTCCCGTGTTATGTACTTCTCTAGATTTCTTTATACTGCACTCCTATCTTCACCACAACACAAGTTGGCTCTCGAAAAAACAAAAAGGCCCAATCCAACGCGACTAAACACAGAAGGGATATGAAGAACAAAGGGAAAATAAAAGTACAAGAGATTGCAAACGAGACCTGCTTCGTTTGGGGTTTGTTCAGATCTTCTTGGTCTTTATTTTTTCATACAATGAATAATGATTTACTCGAATTTATTTAAACCCATTAAATTTGATACGTTGATTGATTTCTAAGAGATAAATTTTTTATTTTATTTTATTTATTTTTTTTTTCAATTTCTAATTATTATTTATTATTACTCGGGTAATTGAGTGTTTGTTTTTAGACGATAAATTTGTTGGGTTGCGTGTATGCAAACATGGAATGCATCTAAAAATGTTTCAATCCAGTGTATAAAATATTTTATAGCGACATTCGCTAATGAACTGCTAGAAAAATAAATTGGATGGATGAGTGTGTGATAAAGTGAGAAAATAACTCGTAAATTGCAATCATGCGATAGCCAAGAAGAAACAGGTAGCATTTTTTTACTATTTTCAGATAAAGTTAAACTCTAGGCCTAATCTGGGCTGGGAAAAAATAATAATAACTCAAGATTTATTATTATTGTTCTCATTCATTTTTTTAACGAGCTTTCATTTTTACAAAACTCCCCTCGGTAAGAATGAGAACAAGGTCTTGTCAATTTTCTTAAAACTATAAAATTTAAACCACGCTTCCGAGGTTTACAAGCTGAATCGTAAACTTTGGCTTACAACTTACAATTGCGGATACGGAGGGCTCTGTAAACTGGATATGGTGTTCGCTTAAATTATTTCTTAGTTTTAAAAATTTATTTTGCTAGAATGTTTTGAAGTAATGATTGATGATCTCTCTCAAGGTAGCAAATAAAACCCATTTTTAAACCATTCTTCTGGACAACGTGTAATAATGTAATAATGCAAACACGTATAAAATTGTTTAAGAGAGTTTACTTAAAAAAAAAAATATATATTTTTCAATTTTAGTTTTTTTTTGGTGTGAAAACAAACGCAATTTTGTTTTATTGATGATTTTATAGCTGAAGAGTAAACTTTCAATTGTGTTTTATTTTTTTCATGCTTTGGAAGTTGAAGTAAAAATATTTTATGTTAAAAAATTAATAATTTAATATAAAATTCAATTTAAAAAATAATAATAATAATAATAAGCTAATTTTTTAAGTTATTATTTCAAAATTTTTATAAATTCGTATTTGTTTCATTTAAAATTTTTTGACTACATAATAATACTAATAATAATAATAATAATAATAATAATAATAAATTTAATTAAATGATTGTAGCCGAAATTTGACTTGATAATCTCGGAGTTATCTAAACCAAAAATTTTTCTATAAATGGTAGTGAGAATTCAATTAAATTTTAATTTTTTCATGAAAAATAATCAAAAATAAATGTACTATTAAAATCATAAAATACTTAAGCTCATTTGAGTGATAGAAAATTAGCAAAGTCTTGTTTTTACAAATATTGACAGCATTTAATGTAATAAAAATGATGATATCGTGATGGACATAAAATATTTAACATCGATTACATAACCCAGGAGCCTTATTTAGTCGTTGAGACATTTTAAAAGTAATACGATTCCACGGAGACACATTCTCTTCATATCTGATGACTTTAAGTGAATTTAAAAGGAGAGAAAACAACACGAAAGTGCTCGATACGTCGTGCTACGTCTTCCACTTTTTATTATCATCTCGGTTGATCCTCTGTCCTGTTGTATCGGTCACCCCAATACGAGTAGAGTATCAAGTTTAAATTGAATATGTGCTTTTTGCACTGTCCTGTCTTCCACAAATCCACGAGAATTATTACAGATCAATATAATGCGCTCAATTCCACTAAGTAATGCAGGAAAATATTTATCATTTATATAGACAGTAGCCGGCAGCTGTCCTTTCTTACAAACTATTATTACCGTTTCTCAAGCACCCATTTTACGACCGGTTTTAATCTTCACATTCGTTGACAAAAATACCTTTTATTTAGACAAAAAGTAAGGATCAGGATAATAATTAACCAAAATAAACCAAATGAAGAATAAAAAAATGATGTAATATTTATAATTAAATCACGCGTGCCGATGGTCTTTCACAATATTTTAATCATGTATCATCAGGACACGCATGTAATACCAGAGAATAATAAGAGGCGGCAACTAATACGGCTAAGAAAGCCCAGCTTATGTATTGGATTAATAAAAATAAATTTACCGAGACTCCCATGACGTGCGAAACGAATCAAATGATCCAAAGGGATTACCTTCATATTCTGATGGCTTATCCTTGAGGTTAATAATGATCCTGTAATTCGTGTTGAAGCGATGACTAACTTCGTCGGATATAATCTTGTAGACAGCCGTAATTAATATTTTTTTAGTTTTTATAAGTACTGTATTCGACGATCATCAGCTAAATGTGTCTATTCGGTTTGACATTTGTTTGTTTCTTTCCTCCAGTTTTAAGAAAAATTTTATTTATGCTTCGAAGTATTAAATCCTTTTAATTTAAGAAATTTTGCTGTGAGTCGAGAAAATAAAGAAGAAAAATTCTTTATTCAAAAATTTTCAGAGTTGTGAGAAGAAATTTTTGAATAAAATCAATTGATTTACTTAAAAATAATTTTTTTGAATTAAACAAAATTTTTTTTAGTGTACTCGGCTGCCCAATTTTAAAACAAAGTAACTGCAAAATTTTTATACCTGTTTTTTTCTAGTATTGCAGCATTTTTTAAAACTTTTAAACCGCAATTTCAAGTATTTTTTCTTAAAAATATTTATATTCAAGTATTTTCTATTAAAAAATCAAATTTTTCATCAATTTGGCGGGCAAACATTTTTTTAATAAGAAAAATTGAAAAAAATTGGGCAGCTGTATTATATAATACAATTAAGTGAAAATTGTCCATCAATATACGAAACAGCAGCCATATGAGTCAGACTGAAGCTCATTTCTATCTAAAGTCAAAAACCGTTAACATAATTCTCCAACGCGTCATAACTATACAGTAATAAAATTAGGAATGACTAAAAATTACAGTGTAAATTTTTTACTGCAAAAATTAAAAGATAAAAACTAACGGTAACTTAAAAAAATTTTGCAACGAGCACAAATTTTGGTTAAATGTACTCATATATATTTTGGTTTTTACTGAGAAACTAATGGCGTAGATTATAGGCAAGTTTTTCTAAAGAAACAATTTTAAAAAGTAGAAATAAGGAAAAGTATGACCGGTAATTATTTCTGTAAAAACGTGATCCTTTAAAAGGTTATCATTACTGGCGTCTACTCTGCAGACCGTTGACTTGTGACTGAAATAAAAGATTTTGAGAATAGAACGAAAGACCAAGAAGGATTCGATTCTTTTATTTTTTTGGATCCTTTTCGCGTGAAGTGAAGAGAGGGATGAATTTCAAGAGGGCGTGTAATGAACCGACTAATGAGTGAATTGCCGGATCGAAGTGGTGGATCCAGGAGACACGTGCGTGGGCGATATCTCAGGATCTTGCTCTTCTCACTTTTCTTTTGCCTCTTGTTTGCTCGTTCATCCTCGGACTGCTTTGCCCTGTCTTCTGCAATTTCGAGATCCTCGCTGATTACGGGTACATATATATGATACCGCGAGTTCTAACGGTATTGACATCTATCTAATTTGCAATAACCTTATCACTTATTTTTTTAACAAACTTCATTTTAGTTAAAAAAAAAAATTTACTTTTGAGCTACAAATGCAGAAACTATTTGATAAAACTGGAAATATTTATAAGCGTGTGAAGTAGATCTAAATTATTCAGAATTTTTTTTAGAATTAACAAGCTTTAATTTAAAAGTGTGAGGAAAAAATAACGAGATATGGGAAAGCATGTTAACTCAAGTATTTGTTAACAACGTGAATAAATTTTCTCTTACTCGGGCAGGAAGGAAGCCGCAATTTCAACCCGCTGGGCAATTTACTCCGGAATTGAAGCAATTAGCGCGCCCGCGGATCTTTTTAGTTTTCGCAAAAGGGAATGAAAACAATGTCTAGTTCTCTTTACTTCCTTCTTTGCTAAAATTATCATTTTTCCTACTTACTTTTATTTGAATTAAACCGTTGTATTTAACTTCAAGATAAGCTTTAAAAAATTTATTACTTTGCAAATTTTTATTTTCAATATTTTTTAAATAAATTTACATACTTTTAGCTTTACTTCTTCACTACAAATAGAAGTCAAAATGGCCGATGACATGTAATGGCACCGAACAAACCGCAGCGCTTTAAATTAAAAAAGAGCGGCAAATTCAACAATCAATGCACTAATTTAAAAAATTCTTACCCCAAATTTTATTTTAGGCAAATTAAAATTGTATTTTATTAAAAATTTTTCTATTTATAAATTTTTATCCAAATTCCTTCAATATAATTCAAATATTAAATTCTCTGCAACTTAATCCGTAACTTAACTCGTAATTTCTCGTGATTTCACGGCTGTACTTGAAGAAAAGAGTACCTAGTGTGGGGTACACTACATAATACACACTAGTGTGTAAACCAGCCAAGGGATTTGTCATGAAGGCAGTTTGGTTTAACTGATCTCATCCGTCTTGTTGAATAAGACGCTTGGATATAGATGCTCGAACCCGTACATGCACTTGTCGCTTGTGCTTCCTTCATCCTCCCTATTCCCATGCTACATACCCAAGACTTCATTTGCTCTCGTTTATACTTATACTCTCCGCTTTATATACTTACCCGGTAAATCCAACATTATGCACATTGTACATCGCACATCATGAATTATTCCTCTGCTCTAGAATAGTATCTGTTTTACAAAATTACATGTGTCTTACATATTTTTTCCTCAACATATTTCGATAAAAATTGTTCTTTTCTTTATTGATCTTAAAAAGCTCAAAAATCAGCGACTATTTTTTATTTTTTATTTATATTATGTAGAAACACATTCTAGAGTCCTCATATACCTGGTGCGCCTCCGACACGAAAGTTCACTTTGCCCGGCATGTCAAAGGCTCTTTGCCTTTACTATTATCCCGTGAATATGCGTGTGTATGTAGCGAACTCAGGCACTTGTGGAAGCTAATTGCCACTTTGCGATAAGCCCCTTTACTTAACTTTCAATTCAATACAATTCCTACACTCTTGGATAATCCCAAGTACGTGGACTTATTGTACCCGCAAATCCAACCAATATCGGTATCAATACGTAAAGAAGCTTTGAATATTCTATATTTAATTCTCCAATTGTAAATATTTAAACCATTTTACTTTTTTATCTTTATCTGTACTCATGTGAGTTTTATAAGTTATAATTATTTTCATTTTTGTTACAGGTTTCATCTCCTGTTCGCCGAGTCCTTGCAAGAACGGCGGGCACTGCGTGTCTCCGCTGCCTGGCGAATCTTATTGCAAGTAAGTTCTACTAGTTTTTAATTAATTAAAAACAATGATTTTTATTTATATAAATTTAAGCTATTGAAATTAGTAGACAATTTTTTAAAATATTTCAAAAAAATAATCATGCTTTTTTTTTCAAAAAGTCAGAAAAAATTTATGAACAAATTTTCTTTTGAAGTTGATTAAAAACAGAATAATTTAAATTAAAAAAATTTTTGAAAAAAAATCATAAAATTGACATTAAAAAAAAATTTTTTTTCTAAGTTGTTTTTTAATATGTAAAAAATGTATTTTTTCATTTTTATTATGATTATCGTAAATTCGCTATGAAATAGAAAAAAAAAATTTTTTAAATGTTAATTTTTGATATTTTGTCAAAAAAAAATCTGACTGCTAAATTAAACAATTTCCAAAAATAAAAAAAGTCTGTTAAGTTCAATACAACAAATTTGATTTTTCAAATTAAGGGTTTTTTGATTAATGCAAAAAATTTTTCTAATTTTCACTTGCACGCAAAAAAGTCAAAATATAATTATAATAAATGATATCTAAGTAAGTAAGAAATAAATAATTCCCATAAGATTTTTTCCTGGGCTAATTACGTAAAAAAATGTAAAAGGTTAAGTTTGGAATCCTGAAATGAATCCGATTTGACGTAATGATAGTCTGTTGAAGCCCCACATTTGCATCTTATTTTATACTATCGGTAAGTGAAGTAAGACTGAGAATTCCGTGTGGATGTATAATGTATGTGTAGCAGAGAGTACATAATATAATAGTGGTATGGTAGACATCTAGTTGTTTAAAAGTGAGTAGAGACAAAGAGTAAAGGGGAAGGGAGAAAATGATCTTATGTGCGTGGCAATGCTTGAGGCGATCATAATAAATCTCTCATGGGATTCGAGCGATCAAGAGCATCTTGTATTATGTGTCATCGACCCTCTGATGATCAACACGTCGTGATAAATTGTTAAATCTTCTCTTATTGTCTATTGCTATATTATATGTATGTTCGTATAAAGTGTTGTAATATGTCCCTTAGATGTCGTAGAGCTTTCCAGTGCAATAATATTACAGTCGTAATCGTACTCTGGAACTTTTGAGATTTGAATAAAAATATCTATATAAATGTACAGAGATATATTTATATTTATATTTATATTGAAAGGATGTCGATTATCGATTCGTAGTTTATCACAATTGTCCTATTATCGTAGACTCGTTGCGAAATTGCGGTAAGAACAGGCGTAATACCAACAGCGTGGGATGAACCTAAGAAACAGATATACTCGATCTACACTGCACGGTATAATATCGAGAAAAAAGACACGTTAAGAGGATGAGTGAGATAGAGTGGTACAGGATCCGGTAATAGCAGTAATAGTCGCCAGTCGTGACCCCAGGACGCATCTAAATTGCTCCTATCACTATCACGGACCAAAGTAGGTTTCACTTTTGTATCAGTAGATGCTACATACTGTTAGTGTTATGTCTATACTATTTAACTAATTTAACCTTTTATTTTTATTCTCACTTTATTGAATAGTTTTTTTGGTACTAAGTTTAATCTTTTAGATTGTTAAATTTTTTTTGTTAATTATTAATGATTACTCACCATTTTTAAGATTTTATTTCTCATAAATTAAGAGTCAAAAATAAAATTTAAAAAATTGAACTTTAAGTTTTTTTTACTTTTTTACCAAAAAATATTTAATAAAACTTTTAAAATAATTGATAAATTAAAAAAATGTTTAAAAAATTATTTTTTTGTTAGTAAATTATTTTTTAGGGTATATATAAATTGGTCATTTAAAGCAAAACAGAGTTTTATAATCGATAAAACAGATTGTACTGATGGTTAAAAAGATTTCAATCGTTACTGCAGGGAACTTGGTTTACAGAAATTAAATTAATTTCAATATGAAAAAAAATTTAATTTACTTGAATTAAAAAAACCAAATAACTGTTAAACAATTTTTTTTTTGCGGTAAACCGTTGTTCATCACAATGATACAATACAAGTGATGTTAATTGTCATTTGCATTTATAAAAGAAATCCATGTTCTACGTGTTTAAATATTTGCACAAATATTTTTTGAATTTAAATTCAAACAATTAGGCGTTGATTTTAACTCAGGTAAATTGGAGCAAATACGGATGCTGAATTTGTGATTAGATGGAGAGAATAGAGTCCAAGCGAAAGCTAAAGTGTTTCTTAAGGTGCATTAACATCGCGGGTTTAATTGCTGCTATATATGAGTCTGTTACATGACCGGGTGATTTCTCTCTCTCTACAATGTACATATCTTGTCTCGACAATGTTCTGCATCTCCGTGGACGCGAGAGTCCATTAACACCAGCGTAATTCCGTCATTACGCGGTTCCTTGCCCGGAAAAATTTAAAACAATTTATAAAGCTTGATTTTTTTTTATTGTCAGTCAATTAAATAAAATAAATAAATATCTTTTATTACAAACTTATTTAATTAATTTAATACAATTAATTTAATTACAGAATACTTTTTTAATAATTACTGTACAGTAACAAAATTCTTCAGATCATTATCGTCGATAAGCATTAAAACTCCTCCACAAAAATTATTTGAAGAAGAAAAGTCCTGCAATAAATACCAAAATTTAATTAGAATCTTTCCAAAAAATTTAACAAATTTTAAGAAATTCAATGATTAAAAATTAATGATCAAAATACTTACTTCCTTCTTTTTCGATAGGAACTTCTGCAAATTCTTCTAAACTTTTAGATTCCTTCGATTTGATAGGTTCATTAATTCCAAAAGATTTATGTAATTTAGCAGGCTGTTTTTCGACTGATCTTTTTTGTATTGATATAATTTCCTTCGGATAAAATCTTTGGTTTTTCAAACTTGCATAATGTTGCAATCTTTCTCTATAAAAAGGATCTTCTTGAAAACTTTCTACCACCACAAATGAAAGTAATGTCACAAGACCAAAAATTAACACCAACTTAGACATTTTTTTTTTTGTCTGTAAGTTTATTACTTTACAAGTTAAACTGAATTTCTTCATTGAAATTAGGGTTTTTATAGTATAGTCTCATTAATTTGATGAAGAATCAAACAATGACGTCAATCATAACCAAAAGTGCGTCAAATATCAAAATGACTTTAATTAACTCAAGTAAATTATTAGACAACCTTGAGCGCTATAAAAGTGATTAATTCCATAAAATACTTAATGGTTTCAAAACAATTCCGATGAAATCATCATTAAAAAAAAATATCTATATAATAAACTTCAAAAATTGTTTAATATTCCATATTTTTTTTATTTTTAACAAATAAAAACTGCAATTTGAATTAGTACAACAAAAATATACAAGCATATTTAAAAAAAAAATATCTTCGTTAAAATCTTCAAAAAATACATCCTGTTTTCTAATCGCTTCTCATTATCTAATTGTAAAATATTATTTTCTATTGTCGGGCAGAAGAAATAAAAAACGAGATCGGTTTCTATGATTTTAAAGTTGCAGTGGTTATTTAAAAATCCACATGAAAGAGTGAAAGAGAAGTAAAAGGGCAGATAAATAAAAAAAAAGGGATAACAATACATATAGCTGGGGTGTACTTTTAACGCGTCTATAATCCAATAGAATAACAAATTTGGACGATTGCCACTTGACAATATGGCAAGTTAAGGCCGGGATGGATATATGCGCTGACAACCTTCTTAATACACATCAATACCCTCATTTCTCTTTACAATACTGACACAGTTACATACATCGACATAAGCATAAGCATAGGGTAAAATCTCCATGGCTCACATGTGGAACACAATGCCCAAAAACTGCCCCATCGCCGATACATTTTGCTCGGTTTGGTGTACGCGTGTCCAGACACGTGACCCCGATGGCCGTGTGCGCAAAACTTCCCTTTATTTAGTAATGTATTTTATTATGTTTTTCATACATTGACAGTGGAAATTCATACTTAAATTTACGATATACGATACATCATACGTTCTTCAAGATTGACGCGACATTTTTTGGAAAAGGATTGGAAAAACACGTGCTGTTATTATTTCATTATTATTTCTCTAGTTTCCGTAAAGCTTTGTCGTAACTATTCTCAATAATCCGGAAATTTTATCCTTTTTGCGCTGTAATCCTTTGGAAATTATTTCATTGAAAGCCTCTTATTCTATTGTAGGAAAATTTTTTTGTTATTTGTTCAAAGAATTTTGGTTTTGGGAAAGAATAGAGAATTATTCACTAGTTTTTTATGAGGATAAGGTGGATGATTTTTTTTTTGTTAGAATAGGCAGTTTTTAAAACGTTTTTATTAATTTGATCTGTATTTTTTAATGTCACTAGAATTTTTAACGGCGCGCATTCGCGCGCCCCCTATCGAAATTCTCGAATGAATTTATCCTGTTCGATTTATATCGATATATTGATATGTTCACGTACCAGGAGATTGACCAATAGTAACTGAGGAGGGTTTATATTCTACCAATAAGGAATCAGGTCCCATTTTTTCGACTATTGACTAACTTCAAACTGTCATGTATTTTTATTGTAGGGATTAGTACTGATTTTGAAATGTATAATTAATTTGAAAATAAATGATAGCTCAAAAAATAAAATAGAAAAATAATTAAGAATGATTTATAAGAACTTTAAAATAACAACATAGTTATTAAAAAGAAAATTTATTTTGTAAAATATTTACAACAATTTAATCTAGCAAAATTCGGATTTTGATTTTAATAATTTATTTCCCTTAAACTGGATAGTTTTTTTAATTTATTATCCTGGCGACTGACGATGGGTTCGAACCCGAGACTTTCGCCGTACAGCTCAATCAAAAAAGCTATCAATTAAAATTTTTCCATTCTACAAAGTAAAAGTAATCTTAAAAAATTTTTTTTTAATTTTACAATCTTTTTAGTGTTTAATAAATTCTCCCGACCATTAAATAAACCTCTAAAAATATGTATAACCGCAAAAAGCATATAAATATCCCATTGTGAGCGGATAAATCCACAAAACAGAATCCCAATAAATATAAAGAAAGCCTCATCCATTAGACAAACCATAAAATCTGATAATGTATTCCAGATTAAACCCATACCAATCCCATCATGAATATTCACCTTGGCAATAAATATTCACCCTCTGAATCAGGATCTCGCAGAAAAGTGTTTTCCAAACACTCGTCAGTCAATACAAGACCTAGCAAACATGCTAATAAAAAACTCGATAGTTTTTCACCCCTATGCTGCTATGCGACATGCGGGCACTCTTATTCTCTTGCCCGAGGTCTATTCGATCGGTAAAGAATACTTTTCTTCTTATAATTTTTTTCAAAAGATTATTTTCCCGGTACGTGATTCAAAGCGGTGAAAAATTTTTTTATCAAGCCATCCATGCCCAGTCCATATAATACATATCCGACATTACATACAGAAACGGACGTCTATTGACTGACAGGATAACAACGTGGTGTCTCAAGCGACCGCAATTGATGGTCGACATTAGCAGTGAAATCGTCGCCATGTGCTTGACATACAGATATTTTATGGTCGGGTTTTGCTGTACAGTAATTTAGAAAAAAAAAAAAGGGTGAAAATTAAAACTTGAAATCGGTTTGGTTGTTTAAGTAACATTTTGTTAGCAAACAAATTATTCGAATTATCATTTATTAAATATTAAGATTTAAGATATTTAATAAATAAAAATGAACCCCGTTAATGTGGGCAATAAAAAACAACTATTTTATTATATTAGTAAGGCATCAAAAATAATGATATTCGATATGTTAAAAAGTAAAGTTTATTTAGATTTTTATTTTATTTAATATAAAAGTAAGCGGGGTGTCTTATCGCCGCTTGGGGATAGAATAAGGATGACGATGTTAAATGTATGGATTGTGAATAAAAGTAGAAAGAGGTAGTTTTGTTAGTTGTGTTAGTACCTGATTCTTTGGAGCCTGTCGACGGGGGTTCGAGGACATGACAAAGTCTACGAGCCATCCAAAATCAACTTTTAATATTATTATATTATATTATACATTATTTGTATTTTATATTTTGTCCTAGGCAATAGCGATAGGCTCTAATTTTTACGGTGCTCAGTAGATTCCATTTAGGCGACATCTTGTCCGAATTTAACCAATATAATCTCAGATATGTCACTTTGGTTTATTATACAAATGTATTGTTACATATGCGCACATTTGTGTGTGTGTTGATACGGAAATAATGATTGTTGGTGTGTTGGTCGAGGCCATACGCCTTTTACTAATATATCTCCAGGTCGTTGTTACAATACATATGTGATCTTTCTCTGGTGGTATATTATATTATATGTAGAAGATGACGAAGGTTATAAGCAGTCGGTCTCTCTGTCAAAATATGCTTTTTTATTCAGCAAGACGTCCCGCGGAGATCTCGACGCCGTGCGTCGTCGCTTTCGCTCTAAACAACTTTGCTCCGACATATTCATATTATGGTTAATAGAGGTCTTGTTTTTTCATGACAATTGAAGTATATAATTGTTCAAATTTCAACTCGGTATTTTGAATTCAAATTTGGGAATGGATTTGGCTTTACAAATTAATGAAGTCGTCAAAAAATTATTTATAATTTTTTTTTTACAATAATGTATTGAATTTTTACTTTCATATTTATTTTATGTTAAGTAGTTCAATGTAAATTCTTAAATTTTGCACTATTTTTAAATAAAATCAAATTTCTGTAAAGAAATTTTTGATTTAAATTTTTTAAAATAAAGCTATAAAATTCTACTTAAAATTTCTTCTCAAAAATTTTTGTAAGAAAATCAGAACCGCGAAAAATGCCATATTTTTTCAAAAAATCATTTATTACCCTAGTAAAAATAGTGTCATTAAAAATAGAATAAATTGTGAATAAAAAAAGTCAAAAACAACCCTTCCATTAGTAAAAATATAAAATGATAAATTATTCATTAAAAATTCAAGAGCTCTAGATCAATTTTTGCGTAACAATAAAAACAACCTTCTAAACGATAAATTAACAAAATCTCAGTAAGATCATAAATGAAAAAAGCCCATTCCACATAATAATAGATGCGGGCATTTGAATTATTAATTTATACGATACTTAAATGCCCTTTGAGACCGTAACTGTAATATACGAGTTTAGTTGGTGAATCCTACATCAAATTTACCCGCGCCACGTGACTAAAAAATGTCCTATCCCGAGGGCGTTTAATAAAATCAAACAAGAAAGAAACAGTAAAGTATAATAAAAATAAAACCCGATCACTTTCTCCACTCTCGGTGCTTAAGACTCTTCAATTAAATAGACATACATATATCATGATGCATAAGTGTGTAACGTATCACATATTTAATATAAAATTCTCATCTGTAATGTGTACACAGCCACAATTGGCCTTATATTACTTGCACTGTTTTACTCGTATGTCAATTCAACATCCGGCGAATTCGATGATGTACTAAAAGCGCCATACAGATGGTCGACTTTGCTCGCACGTGTACCATTCTATCCTGCATGTAAATACAAATACATATCATTCATTATTCATCAATTTATTTGTAGGGGAAAAAAAATTTTTATTTCCAAATTTTTCCGCTAAAAAAATGAAAAAACCCTCAAGACATCAAAAAAGAGGTTCGGGTGTGATCGGATGTTTTCGGAGATACAGCGCATGGTCGTAAGAGATTGTCCTGAGCGCGCGACGTTCCCACGGCTTGTGCGCATGCGTGGTAGATCCCTACCATCCTTGGGGGAGACAATCTCTCTGGCGTATTATTTTTCTCTGTCTTTCTTCTTATTCTGGTTGAGTTAAGTTATACTCTACTCTATACCAGTTACAGAGCCATGGCATGGCACAACACACACTTTACTTAAAATATATTCCGTACTATATTGTATATTGTATACAGTACTTGGTTATTTATTTTTTGTCTTTGCCCCTCGTGTCATCTAGCACTTGCCCCCTCGTCACTTTATTTTGTTTCTTATTCTTATTCTTATTCTTATTCACGGTGTCTCTTTCTGCCAGCTCACCATCTCTTGCACATTTATAACGCCTTTTATATTTTTACATACATAGATACATAACATGTTGATGCTTTAATGCCTAAATTAATGATTAATTTATTTGCGACTTTCATTTTGCTTTATTTAATGAATTGACATGCCGGGAAACAGGTATATCATTTGCATTCCGGAAGTATTCGTGTCAGGCGTGTCTTTCCTCTTAAACAATAGATTAAAAAAAAAAAAAGGATTTAAGTAGAATTATTTTCCGCTTATTGTGTTGTAGACACGCTCGATTGGTTAGATCATTTTAACAGGAAGAAAATAATCAGTAAATACCTTTCGGGTACTTATCTTTTTTTTTTTTAATGAAAGTGTATTGTTTGTTAGAAAATTTTTTAAAATAATATTTATAACAATAATAATATTTATTATTTAAAAAAATTTTTAAAGTGTTTTATTACTTAGATTCTTTTAACAAAAAAATTTTTACAAAGATATATCAAAGAAATAATAATTTATGATTATGATTATTAAATTACAACTACTTATAATCGCGTACTGAATATCTACGAGCTCTTACTTCATAATATTATTATCTCACTTTTTTCAATATCACCCATATAAATTTATATTTATACTTACACTTTTAAGTACAAAGTGTATATCGAATGTAATAGAACTGCATAAAGGAACAACATTCATGTATAATTGTATAATAAATGAATAGCAGTGGCAATAACTTGGCGCTTCATAGCCATATACACCAGGATAATATAACCGCTTATTCTCCGTATCATATCAATACAAGTAGGATAAAGGTGTAGTAGTGATATAAAGGAGGTTGCGAAGCATAAAATATAAATATGCAGAAGCTATACATATTATATTATATTATATTATATTATATTATTTTAGTCATATATAGTATTTAAATATCTCGACTCGTAAATATGGATAAGATGGACTGCGCAAAAAGACGAATTAATTTAAATCCACTATTTGTTTAATAAGGAATAATTGATGCTCGGGTAACGACACATTTGAATTGAATATAGAGCAATACCAGTATTTATGTTTCCAGCGGATTAAAGATCGCGAACGCTGATTCGCGCTTAAGGAAAACCTTACGAGTGTACGTGATTTCAATGTGAGATTTATTGGCGACATTTCGCTGAGTGTTTCCATAATAATCTATACTATTGACGGTTAACTACTTATGGCTTTAATATTGCACATGTTTCTTAGTCATTACAATGATTTATTTCTGTTTATTATTTCATTTTTTTTTTTATTACAAATGTATAATTTTTACACTAAAAATTTTTTAAATTAATATTTTATTGAGCAATCGCATTTTTTTTCATATAAAAAAGTTCACATTAAAAAAAAAATATTTTTTTTTAATTTTTTGGCTTAAAAAAAATTTCCAAAAATTGAAATATTTTTAATTTTTTATTAAAAAAAAAGTTATCAATTTTTCAAGCAAAAGCACTCTTAAATTTTTACAAAAAGTAAACCACTGCAGAATCTACTGTTTTTCTGACATATTTGCTCACCTCAGTCAACCAGTAGGCACTTATAGGTAGTAGCCGATGTCTGGCTTATCCCAAGTCTACCTGGGTTTAAAAATAAATAAATAAAAGTAAAAAACAATAAATAAATAAAAGTCCCTACTGTCATGCAAAACTTATTCCTTCAAGATATTTTATTTTATTTGGACTTTGGTTTAACTTTTAGTCTTGTATTTTTCTCAACTCGACAAATATCCTCTGGTGTCCTTTCAAGCCTTATATTAGTCACACAAACGTGCTTATTACTCGCGCGAATACCGTCACAACCAAGGTTTTGTTTCCGAGAAGCTTATGCAAAATATCTCAAACTTAAAAAATATCTATTAGCGTTCTGTTAATAACTTTCAATCATTTTGTCTCCGTGAAAGGTTCGAAAAAAAAAAACATAAATAACAAATAGAATAACGCATTACCATATATTACAATCATAAATAGTCCAGCGTTTAAAAATTCATCGCTGCGTAAAAGCTCATGAATGGTAATTGGAAATAAATATAAGCTTAGTTGATCGCAACGAGTTTCTTTAAACTGTTAATTCTCTTGTCTGCCTTTGCTAAATATTCTTTATACAATATTATCTTTATTCTCAAACCTTCCCTTTCCTCCCACACATATTTTCTTCCACTCACCCCGCCTTATTTTCTCCTCCTTCAATCCCAACTTTAAAGCCTTTTTCATCGGCGCATTATACCCTCGAATTCAACACCAGCTGGGATTTAACTCCGCGAACTCGCAGTAAATTGCCTACTTTATTTCACACTTTACTTTTTACTTAAAACTTTAGCGATAAAAAAATAATCGTAATTGACAGAGTCGAATAAAAGATTGCAGGCGCGGGTTCTGAAAAAACTCCCCCCAAAAAAAAATGTTATATTATTAAATTGAAGGTAGTGCAATACAAGTAAAGCGAGGGGCGAAAACCAGGTGGAAGCACTCAGCCACCGGACAGGAGTCGAGTCTTCTCGCTTTGATTTTATATTATATTCCTCGTACCTCAAGAAAGGATCAAATAAAATACTTCTCACTAATCACCAGGCTCGCAATTCAGCGGAACTCTTCTTCTCTACGTAAGACAGAATAACTTGCTCCAGTTAGGTAGCCCCATCTGTATTTCGACAGTATATATTGTTACGTCCAAAACTCCGGATCCTAATATACAAAGTGCTCTTATATCTTTTGGTTGTTGCTCTTCATCAGCCTCCGGCGAGCACCTGTGAAAAATACTGCCCGTCGGTATAATTGCATGTCCTCCTTTGGGCTTAACTTTAACAGTCAGCCCAATTTCGATTGATCATTTCCCACTTAATTATTAACAAAGCCCTTTTATTTTAAATTACATACAAATTTTATTTCAAAGCCTCTCAAGTCTTACATTCGTTATCTTGACACTTTGAATTAACTATGTATAATTCATGGTAATTACTTTTTTCAACATCTATTCCTGGGTAATTAATTGCTTTGTATTTTTTTCAATTTAATATTCAATTTGGAGATTTTCTGATTGAGAAAAACTGCAAAGATTTGTCTTGATTTTTAATTTAAAGATGATTTATCTTTTGTAATTTTATTTTGAGATCTGAAGCAATTTTTAGATAATTCTATAACCACTTTTTATAGTCACAATATTATTTGACGACGTCTGCCACTAGTTACCGCCATCTAGTGTAACAAATTTGAATTAAAAATTTTCTAAATCAATCTCGTTAATTTTAAAATATAATTTTTTATACAAAACATTTTTTTTTATTTAATTTTTTGAATTAGTTAAACAATTAATAAATTAAATAATTGTATTTAACATCCATAAAAAATACCAAAAATTGCAAACATCTAAATATTAATTAAAATAATTACAAAAATAGCCTAATAGTCTTTCTGATCAGATGACCAAATAACTCAAAACTTGAATGTCCTTACACTAGATGGCCCCATCCACCAAAACCCATTTCCCTATTATTAGAATCCCAGTCTAATTTCGGAATTCCTGTTCCTAACCTCGAAATCATGCAAATAGATGGATGCATCCTCAAAAACCAGTTCCTCACTAACAAACGCATACCCTGCCGATGACTAAGACTCTATTTCGGTGGGTCGAATCCATAATAAAATTCACCGGGTCCATAGTTATTTCATTGAAGCACGTATCGGCCGTTGATTACCCGTCGCCCAAGCCCCGAGGGCAGCATATGAAGTATATATTCTCCATGGTAAATCGTCCCACATCACCTCTAATGATTAGACCAGTTGCTCGATCTTCAAGATTTATTCTCAGCCCCAGCCGAAATAATTCCCAAGTCAGTTTGAAGTCGCTCCTGTTGCTCCTGTTGCCCCCTTAACCCCACCGGGAACATTAATTATTCGAAAGCGTACCCGAAATTAACTCCCTTGGTTAATTTCAGAGCAAGCATTTGTCTGAGGTATTAAACACACAGTGTCCAATAAGTGTCAGGCTGTGAATCTTGGTGCCTATCATTTAATTCCTCGATACTCACCAAACAGGATGCAGGATTGTGATGTCCTGATGACTGGCTCAGTTGTCTGGTATCCTTCAGGATTTCGTTCCACGATTTGGAAGGTCTGATACTGATAGCTATGGGAAGGTTTGAGCCCAAGACCCAGACCCGAGGTTCGGTTTAAAGCGAACCCATCAGAGAATACTGAACAGAAGGATCGCGTGCTCGGATCGATATATTCAAGCCTCCTTTACTCGCTCCTCACATCACACTCTTTTTATTTTGCTCATCATCTTAGTATACGTAAGCGAGTTGAGAATAATTCTCAACTACCGACTACCAAATAATGCCCCTTAGACATGGATTTAGCCAAGCCCCAAAACTAAATTCCAGCTTCTTCTTCTCCTCGGTCTTGGTCTTGGTCTTCTTGTTCTCGTCTGAAGAAAGACCAGAGAGGAGAGAACTCATTCACTGTCTGACCTCCAAGCAGGATGTCTACACTCTCTACTACCACAATTTTTTTCAATGTCCATACAGCCATTCTTCTTAAACTTTTCCTTTTTCATCATCCTCTTTATCTCAGTCTTATTCTTCTCCTTTTTCTTCTCCAAGGAAGGCTCTTTTACTTCCAAACTGTAATTTTATTCCACGCAATGAACCATCGGAATCCCTATCCCTGTACTGATTCACCTGTTCGGTGGTGTTGGTGCCCCGGCTTTAGAGCTTCACAAAAACTAAAACTCCCTCGGCCTTGTCGTTCGGGGAAGTCCAAAAAAGCCGTTTCTGTTCTTTATTTTCGTCATTCTCTTCTATTCTTAATTTTCATCTTTAACAAGGACCTGCATTTTATGACAAAATAAGTTAAGGGATTTTTAGTTGTGATTCTAAATAAGTTCGGACGAAAATTAGGTTACATGTCTTGTCCTCAAACAAAACTTTTATCCTATATTAAAGATCTGCCTAATTTTCAAGTACATTATTAGATTTTTTTAAATTTTCTTATAAAAAAATTTACATTTTTAATAAAAAAATTTGGAGGAAATAAAATCAGATTTTTGAATTAGAACATTAAAAAAATTTGGTAAATCCAAATTATTCAAATTAACGCTCATATATAGTTACTTTAATTTAAAGGTTAATTAAAATAAAAAGTCTACAGTACATTGCAGAAATAAAAATAATAAATAGAAAAATGCAATTATTTTTTTATTAAAAATTAATTCACAAAAATTAACTGTCTGAACAATTAATTTCATGCAAGTAAAAATGATAAAAATTTTCTATTTATAATTAAACGACTGATCTAATTAGGTTAATTAATTGTTTTTTTTTTTTTTTTTTTTTTTTTTTTTTTTTTTTTCGGGAATTACAGCATTAAAACAAAATTTCTTTAAAGGTTTTGTTAAAATCAATTTTTTTATAGAAAATTGTTTAATATTAAACTTTAAAACGTAAAAAATTTTTTCACTAATGTTTTTTGAAATGTAACTGGTTAAAACTTGTTTCTAGTTTGAAAACCAAGTCGATTATTGTCGTGCAGATTTTTTCAATCTATAAACTTATATTTATATTTATTTGATTATTATTATTATTGGTTATATACGATGATGCTTTCCGATTCTGCGGTCACGAGCCGATTCTTTGGCCATTATCGCGATTAGGCCTCCGTGAGCCCGCGT
This sequence comes from Cotesia congregata, assembly GCA_905319865.3. Classification (NCBI taxonomy): domain Eukaryota; kingdom Metazoa; phylum Arthropoda; class Insecta; order Hymenoptera; family Braconidae; genus Cotesia; species Cotesia congregata. The sequence continues at coordinate 1,520,921 of CAJNRD030001121.1, forward strand.
TGCCATCTCCCATATGCTGCCCAAGCAACGATTATGGTAATGATACGTTCCAATGAGAGAGGAGATATCGAAAAATTTCTTACCGATGATACCGATACAACGATACGCCGATGATATCCGAGGCGTACATATAAAATTTTATTTTATTTTATTTACTTATATATCCTCGGTCTTAAACGAATTCCAGAACTCGATCATCGAATCTTTACTGAGGTTTGTGATGTACGTGATCTTTTGTCCAATTGTCTGCCCTGCATTATCATTATTACTATTATTATTATTGTTATGTTATTACCATTTTTATTTGCATATTTAGCGGCGAAGAAAAAATTAACTGGAGCCGAAAGAAGAAAACGCTAAAAGGGACTTTGGCTGTGAGTTTCTAATTATTATTCATGAACAAAAAAGTCCCTTATTTTTAAAGGTGAAAACAAAAAATCTAGTTAACTCTCAAGAGACTCTGTAATATCTTAGCTGGTAATTGGTCCCCCCTACTCATCGCTATTCATAGGTGTGTGTCTCGGGATGAAAAGAGAACAAGGATAACGATATTAAGGATCCTTTAAATGAAAAAAAAAAAATAATAAGAGTATATAAGTCCCGAGGTTTAACGATGTCATTAGTGCAATATACTTTCGATGGTAAAGCGTCGATGTTTATAGATATTTTTATTAGCTCACTTCTTCGTGCAGGCAACAAGTTATTAGTTTTAGGGTGATAAAATTTTATTAAACATTCATTTATGCTTTTAATGTTAACATTAATAACGACGAGAGTCTGCTGATTTAATAATTAGTGCGATAACAATATCGTTATCTTCATCAAGATTTATTAGAAATTTTTTTTGCTCAACTTTGAGGCGTGCAAAAAATTATTTCCTCGTAAAAAATTGGTAATTTTGGTGAAAAAAAATTTTTTTTAAGGTTTAAATAAATCAATTTTGTGAAGATAATTTTTTAAGCCAAAAAATCTGAACTCTTAGATTTGTTTGGGTAAAAAATGATCCCTAAATTTGAAGCCTTGTTGATACTTTAGACATGATCCATATTTTAGTAAAAAAAGTGGACATGTCTAAACTTTTGTAAATCAATAATAAGTATAATTACATTAACTGTTATTTATTACACGGTAATTTAATATACAAACGCTTATCAAGGAATCGTGGGTCACGCCCAAGAAATTGGCACGGCAAATCGGCATCAGTAGAAAACATTTAAGTAAAACGGCCACCGATATAATATACCGATATACGGATCAGAGTATCGGCTTATTTACCTATAGATATATACAAGCATCTAATGTAATATATAATGAATGCAACATATATAACATAAGAGACTTTAGCGTGTCACTTCTCGCATGGTTGCCCGGCAAAACCGCTCAGTAAGTTTTATTTTTGTTTTTGTTTCACTCACTCATGTTACCTTTAATACTCTATCGTATGCAGCAAGACGTATGTGCATACGGAGGACCGTTATCACATTGAGAGAAAATAGGCGAGAAAGAGAATAATAAAAGAGACAGGAGGTCGGGGCGAGGCTTTGCTCAGGTGAAAGCTTGAGAAACTCCCGTAACTTACTCTAAAGCGATTAATATGAGTTAACTGAGGGTGGTCACTTATACATACTCATAATTTATTATTGCATATAAATATGAATATATGAGTATATTTTAACCATTATACAACCTCATTTAATTTATTTTTAATAGAATAAAAAATTTCTTATTTTATTTTTCTGCACAGTAAAAAATTTTTTGACGCATTAACGCAAAATTTTTTACCTGTGTAAGATGCAAGATATGATAAAATGACAGAGAACCTTTTTTATACAAAAAAGCTTTTAGATAATTTTTTTGTCTTTGATATTTTGGCCAGAAATTAAAATTTTTATTTTTGGATAATTTGATTAAAAATTTCATGACTTTTATGATTTTTAAAATTAAAATTTTGGTATAATGAAAAAAGATAAAACTTTTACACCTATCCCAGTACCAAGATTAATTCGGGTCAAAAAAAATATCAGCGGGTGATTTGAACCTCACCTGTAAATAAAAAGAAATAAACAAAAAAATAAATGTATTCCCTAGGCTTGTAAAATAATCTTTTATGATACACGGAATTAAAATAATGACTTGCACAGTTACATCTTAGATTAACAGACGGTCGCTTGATTATCAAGTCGTTAGGATCCTTTGGAATTATATGAGGTAAAAGGGGATACATTTATATATTTATATATAATGTTAATGTAATATATAAATAAATAAAGGGTATGGTTATGGCGCTGGCCGATGACCTCGACACTTGTGTTCTGTTTCGTGAAGTAGGAAATATCCTCGGGTTGGAAGAGAGCCCAGAAAATAAGCGGGACACTGTTTTTGTCAGCCGACTCCATCCGGTGCATAGCACCCGCGATGCTCTTTAACTTTAATTTCATTTTCTTCATCAAATGCGAACGTGACTAAAGAAGTAAACCCGGCACTTTTGTACCGAGATGAGAGATCGGGGACACACGTCCTGTACCGGCTAACCTGATATCATACCGCTTTTGATGAACATCTTCTTTCTTTACCGGTACCGATACTTGACTTGCCTTCAGGTAATGTCCAGTAATAGTCTCCATATTTGTTTCTGGTTCTCCACATTCATCAGTTTAAATGTCTCGACTTCCGATATTTTTTTCTTTAGCTTTAACTTGAACGAGGAATATGTTCTATTATCGACTACAATATCAAAATCCCAACGTTTTATCACATTAAATCTTACAGTCGTAATATAAACATTAAATAATGACTTTTGTTAAATTGCACTGTACTTTTTTGACTATTGACATTTTTAAAGATATAAGCTCATCCTGATATTACGCTCATCAAGAGCGTTTATTTGAGTACCCACATGTATTTTCATATATTTTTCATATATACATATATATAATATATATAAATATATGAAAAATTGATGTGGGTACTCAAATGAAAGGTCTTGATGAGTGTAACACTGTACTTGCTTAAATATTGACGTTTTTAAAGATATAAGCTCATCCTGATGTTACACTCATCAAGGGCTTTCATTTGAGTACCCACATGCATTTTTGATATATTTTTCATATATACATATATATAAATATATAAAATATATGAAAAATTGATGTGGGTACTTAAATGAAAGGTCTTGATGAGTGTAACATCGGGATGAGCTTAAATATTAAAAAATTTGAATAGTTCACAAGATACAAGGTCATCTCTTAATAATATAGATTAATTTTTCCCGACTAGCAATTGGAGAAATTTTCTATCCTTCAAGGAGATACATAATAATTTTTTTTAAATACAAAAAAAAATCTTCTATCCATTTTTTTTTTTAACTTGTAAAGAAGTGCGTAATTTAATGGATAAGTAATGGACTTAAAAAGCTCATTGAGAAACCGGATCATCTTTGAAGTGAGCTACGAGACGGTAGGACGCGGTTATATGGTTATATTACGGGTAGTAATAGGTACAGAAGAATATAAGGATATAAAGATAGTATAGGAAGGAAAAACATCGGTAACGTGATATAAGGGAGCCGGGTTGAGACACGCGTGGGAAAACCGGTGGTGGGAGATGGAAGACGCGAGACTATAAGACTAAGACTACTGAGCACAATTTAATTTTCTTTACCCTTACTGGTATGGTATGTGTATGTTTATGTATGTGGCGTACTGATATAGGCTCATGAATAGTCGAGTCCTGGAAATCGGATCAGTGACCCCTGATGTACTTAATGCCGGCATAAAATAAATCGAATAAAAAAATAAAATGGTTTTAACAAGTAAGGGTGGGAGTGTTGAAAGAGTTTCTTCAAGTGGTTCCTCGGGGTCAGATCATGTAAGTCCAATTAATAGTCGGTCAACCGTGATACTCCGTTAGTCTGGACAATCATGCACACGGCCTCAATTAATTCGAGACGTACCGGGTAATACAAACTTCTTATTTTCCAATTAGGCTTCCAGGTACAATGTTGCTATTAATTATTGCCAAGACGGTTTTTGGTAGCCAGTGAATGAATTTTTTTAATTTTACTCTTGAGCAGGAACTTGATTAATTTTATTATTATTAATAATTTTTTCAAAGTTTTTTTAACAAAAATATTTTCGTAATAGTGATAAAAATTTTAATAAAAATAATAACTGGCAACCTTGCAGTCACTATGTGACTGCCGTGAATTGTGAACTATAAATAAATAAAATTTTGCTTTATTAAATAATGAAATATGTTAAATTGCACTGTACTTTCTTAACTATTGATGTTTTTGAAGATATAAGCTCATCCCGATGTTATACTCATAGAGAGCTTTCATTTGAGTACCCACATGTATTTTCATATATTTTTCATATCTACATATATATATATATATATATGAAAAATTGATGTGGGTATTCAAATGAAAGGTCTCGATGAGTGTAACATCGGGATGAGCTTATATCTTTAAAAATGTCAATAGTTCACAAGATACAAGGTCATTTCTTAATTATGTTAAATTGAACTATATTTTCTTAACTACTGACATTTTTAAAGGTATAAGCTCATCCCGGTGTTACACTTATTAAGAGCTTTCATTTGAGTACTTACATGCATTTTGATATATTTTTCATATATACATATATATAATTTATATATATATAAATATATGAAAAATTGATGTCGGTACTCAAATGAAAGGTCTCCATGAGTGTAATGTCGAGATGAGCTTATATCTTTAAAAATGTTAATAGTTCACAAGATACAAGGTCATTTCTTAATTATGTATCTAGAGATAGAGTATTTTCGAATGCAGCCTAAATACTTATCTTAATAAATTGACTATTGGTGAGAATTAAATGAAACCTTGAAAAGGCACAAATTCAAGTCAAGACCTTTGCAATGACTCTAAATTTCACTAAAAAAACCGATTTAATCATATGACTATCCTAGAAATAAATTTTTTAATCTCTTAATAATATAGATAATAGATTCTAATTATTTTAAAATATTATTAAAATTTTTCTTTTAAAAAAATTGTCATTAACGATAAAATGAAGAATCGAAACGGGATAATGGATTAAAGAATAAAAAAAAAAAAAGAGGATTAAAAATAAAATAATCGCATCGACGATTTAAGTTTTAGCTTGGATATGTACTTAAGTTTCTCGCGGTATAAATGGATTTTTTCGTGCAAAAAAGTGGAATCCCGAGAGACGTCTCGGCTGTTGCTGTTGCTGCTGGTAATATAAGTGGCCTTATGTAGGCTGTAGGCCGTATACTGTAGACTGGTGTACTGAGTAAAGAAGCTACCGGGAAAGCTTAACTTGACAAGAATAAGAAGCTCTAGCTCCGTGCTGGCACTTTGATTCAGACAAACCTGGCATCACCACAGTCCAGAGTCTAAGAGCGACAACTTTACTCAATCACCAACTCAACTCGGATCAACTTCATGTCCTGCTATACCCACAATCTGCAATCCACTGTTTAAAGTCCCAGTAAATAACCCATACATACAGCATACACTTACGTACATTACATACGTCATCTAAAGACAATGTTGTGTTACCCGCTGTGTAAAAGAGAAAGAATAAGACGAGAGAACGACACTCGCAGGAATGAAGATTCATTTAAACCCAAACAAGAATAACTCTGATCAAATTGCCATCGTCATCGTAATTGCTCGTCAGTCTTTTACTTGTTTTTTTTACTCTCATTTTTTTACTGTTATTGTTATTGACAACTTTTATGGCTTTTTTTTTTTTGGAATTTTATAAATATTTAATAAGGTGTCGCTAAAAATTATTACTATTTTTAGTTATATTTTATAATCCCTTCCAAAAATAGATTTGATAAAAAATTTTTTAGGCGTTGATGATGATTTTTAAAAATTTACTAAACAATTAATTTAAAAAAAAAATTTGAAGCATAAAAATAGTTTATTTTTATTGCATTACCCTAATATTTATCGCGACAGTAAATATATAAAAGCTGATCTCATATTTTCTTTAGAATCAATCAATAAAAATGAAAAGTGACAGAGTACAAGTACCGGTGGGTCATAAACAATGAAACAAAATAAAAGTAGTGACGCAATAATTAAATTAACTAATAAATCACAGAAGGCTGTGTTAGATTGAAAATAACAAAATAAAATAAACTGCATGAGGTTAAAAGTGAAGGTGCTAAATTGACGATAGGATACTTTTCGCGGCGTTACTAACGATCTTGTACGAGCTGGATGCGTGTAAGCGTGTATGTCCGGTCTTGATTATGTATATGTTCATATGTCAATGTAAATGTGTGTGTAAAAAAGGCAACTACAGAACAAGACTAGTCACCAAGACTAGTCTGAGGAGGCTGGTGATTACGAGAGCCGATTGCGATGTAAATCGTATAGGTACGTTCAATCACGTACACGAAGACCTCCCCGGCCTTCGACCGATACCAGAAGAGTCACTTCCAAGCACTATATGTGTAGTGTAAGGATAAGGATAAGGACAAGACCAAGGGGAGAGGAGAGGAGACGATCAGCGAATACGAATTTAATTTATAAGGATACTGAAGGCATTGGCAGCTACAGAAGCTAAAGAACCCTTAGGGCGATACTAACTGTGTACCACCATGTTCATCCCCTCTTTTAAAACGCTTAATTTCTATTACTATTGCTGGTGCTATTACTATTGGGCTCTCTCACTCGCTGGATGCCGAATAACACGAGCTCTTCGTGATCGTGGCATAAAATCATTTGAGACATCAACATCAACTATATGCTTAAACTTCATTTTTAGATTCACACGACAGTAGACAGGAAGACTTTTGCTAATTAAACTTCCGTCTGTGAATTGCTTCTAGAATAACAAGTTTTGAGGCTTGGAAAAAAATGAAGTTCTTTTTTAATAAAATCAACTTCTTCTTGAGTAAAGTCAAGAAATTTAGTTGCGATTTTTGTTATTTTTTATAATTAAAAAAATAATTTTCAAAATGGGTTCAAGTACACGGAAAGAACAAGATGATACTGGATATCATCCCAGATTATATTGAGCGAAAAAAATTTCAGATAGCAGCTAGTATAATTTAAAATTAATAATCTAAAAATTTTTTTCACCACAGATATCACTGAGTATAATCTGGGATGATATCCAGTGTCATCTTATTTTTTCCGTGTAGGAGAAAAAAATTTTTTTGAATCAAGACATAAAATTCTCATAAAAAAAAATTTTTTTTTTTAACGCGTCATAAATACAGCAATAAAATTAATAATGCGTAAAAATGACAGTGTCGAATTTTGAAATCCATAAAAAATTAATGAATTATTAAGTTAGACACAATACATAAAAAATTGTTAGACAAACTAAATTTAAATTTAAAAAACCAACGGCGAGTGTTGAAAATTATCCGTATTGTATTAATGCAAAAAACAAAAAAAAATAAAGAATATATTTGTATGTATTCTTATTTATTGTTTGTGTGTGATGTAATGAGGCTTTTAGTCACTGAACCGGGACTCATTAATTTTGGTACGCCTTGGGAGTTTAAAAGCGTGGGACGTCAACTCAATGAGTTTTTATTATTTATTTCTTATGTTAAACAAAAACGCAGCAGAACTTTCTTCACCCGTTCTCAGATGTGAATCTTGGCTAAACGGAATCATTACCGACAGAAATGGGAGTTTACTTATTCTTATTACATTAACCTATTACTACCAGTTGTTTAACTATTCCTAGTTAATATAATCGCTCGGTAATCCTCGGGTATCTAAGGACCACAAGAACAGGCCATTAGCGATTCCTGCCGCATGCCCTGGATTCCAGATCTCTGGAATCCACCGGACTGGGGCTAAACCCCCGGGACGCGATTTCTTGGTGGTCGTTAACCCCCTGCTGTTGTACTATATTATTTTTATTTAAATTTGTAGTTCTTCAGGTATTTGCATTTATAAGAGAAAATGTTGACTTGAAAAAAAAAGAAAAAAAATTTCATCCTTCAGGCTCTTGTCCTTCAGAGGTTTTTAAGTGCAAACTTTATATATTATATTACTAATAGAATTCAAGAGGCTTTTGTTTATTAAATACTTCACGAGTTTTGTTTGCGTATTTAATTTTCTGAATTTTCCATTTTTTTACGTTAATTAAAAATACTAAAAAAATTTCTTTATTGACAAAAAATAAAAAAAAAAACTTTAAAAAAATTAAAGTTACTTTACAAGGCCAATTTTATCTCTATAATAGATATCAGTTCTAAAAAACGAATGCCAGTAAGTTAAGGCTCGTTGACACAATTCGTGAGGTCAAACAGAAATATTCGATAGTTATTAACTCCAAGCGATCATTTATCCCGCCTACGCAGCTAATCACCCAATAGAAGATCCAATATAAACTCATGTTCTTCATAAAAAAAAAAACTTTTTTTTTTTATCTCTTTAATTCCCCTCTCAAAAAATTCTCACGTTGTCAAACTATTTTGGCCTAGAACTCAAAAATACAAAAACATCCTCTTCTCCTTAAAAATTCATTAAGACATGACAACTAATAACAAAGTCATTTGTATACATATTTCGTTCTCGAGTTAAATGTATAAATCAACCGCTAATGTACGACTTAACCCACAAACAAGTTGAGTACATCAGGGACAAAGGGAGAGATAATTTGAGAAGTCTTATTTTGTTCATTATTATATTTATATTTATATTGTATTGAATTGAAACATACATATGCGGCGTGAAACTAACAAATAAACTGAAACTAAAACTCAAGTACAGAAAACTTAAACGGAACCTGTTGCTTATATTAGTGTGTACAGTATTTGAGGCGTAGTATATATATATATATATATATATATATATATATATATATATATATAGGGTATAATGGATACCACCAGATGCTTCAAGACCTGTTGCTTATGTTACTCACCCACTATCACATGTTGTCCTCCTGGATGTAATGTTTCTGCTTTAATTTTTTACCAACGACCCAGAATAGAACAAAAAACTACGCTACACTACACTACACTGTTTAAGTTATTCTGGGAGTACTTATTCGCCGAACTCAACGAAAAAGTAACGAGCTACGAGCTATAGAGGAATAAATAGACATAAAAAATTAATTTTTTACTTGGTCTGTTGAGGACACATGGCGCTTTGAGGGAATGAATTTAATGTCGTTAATGTCAACTTTAGTCTGTCTGTAAGTTACTTTTTTTGAGCTTTTATTTTTTATTTTTACTTTAAGTAAAAATAATACCGAAAAAAAATATATTATCATTTTATAAGCTAAATTTTAATAATAATAATAATAATAATTTGAAAAATTTTAAATTATTATTATTATTTAGAAATAATTTGAACCGTTAATAATTTTTTTTACCCGAATAGTTGCCAGCATTATCGAGTTGAGTTACTCATTATTATTTTTTGCAAATGTAACCACCGATTCATCCACCGATCGATGGAAGATAATGCGGAGGAATGAACGTACGCGAGTATTGAGGTAAAAAAATAAAGATGGTGGTTGAGATCAAAATCGAGTGTCGAAGTGTAATAAGGAAGGAGTCAAGATAAAGAGCCAATGAGCTTTGTAGACACTAACACAATTTACTTACAGACAACACATGTGCGTTTAGTTACATTAAAGTACATAAACAATATACACATATAGTGTGTATATTGTATATGTTGGTCGGCAGTTCTTGTTCAAAGATGCCCACACGTGGCTGACAGACGTGCGAAACTTGCTCTTGCGAAGCTCTCGTTGGCCTAATTGGCGGCTTTATACTCTTGGTTATGTTGCAGGAGCTCGCGACCCGAATTGCCGATCATTTTTCGATAATTAACCCCACCCGATCGGCGATCCGATCGATTCCTGTCTTACGAACCATTCGACATTCCTCACCGTCGTTCTACTTTCATCGGGTTTTTCTTTTTCATTTAAACCTTTTTTGTTATCAACTCTTATTACATTATTATTTAAACTCATCTCAACAAGTTTAACCTTAAATCGATTTTATTCAAGGAATGAATCATTTACAAAATTTACCACATTATTCAGAACTTAAATACATTTATTTGTTGTCAAATAATTATTGCAATCTAAATATTAATTTTAAGGTTGTATCAGCATTTTTCAAAAATGTAATAATATCAACTGCTGCTTTTTGACTGAACTCACCAATAGAATTAATTAAATCATATTTGGATAGAGAATAGCAAAATCCGTGATTCCCGGGAAGTCTTTCAAATTTAATGCATTTATATCCAGCACAGCAATTGTCTAATGAAATTGAACACTGAAAAGAAAAAAAAAAAGATTTTAACAATATTAAAAAAAAATTTTGTTTTCTCAGGAACAGGCTCGAAAATTTTGTTTAGGAATAAAAATGAGCTCTTTATTCTATTGTTAAGTACTATAAGTAGAAGGTTGATACAAAAAAAATCGTAACACGCTATTTATATAGCCAATGGTAAATGAGTTAAAAATATCAGAAGAAGTAAAAAAAATTTTTAATAATGGAGTTTTTTAGTTTTGATCAAAAATTTACTGAAGAAAAATTGCTTCAAATTAATTTTTGAAATAAAAATTATTATTAATTAAATTACTTACTAATTCACCAAAAGGTGTACACTTTTGATGATGAGGTTCATTCGAATTCTCAGTAGTTTTGATAAAACTTGAGTCTATCTTGGTAGAGTTCATTTTAGTTCCAATAGATTCAATTGATTTAGTTGTAGTTTCATCTTTATAACTCATTGTCGTTGTAGGCATAGGTGTAGTTGTAGTTGTAGTAGTAGTAGTTGTAGTTGAAGTTATAGTTGTTGTATAATATCCAAGATTTTTTCTCCTCACACACTCATCTATTCTATCTCGATAATGTTGATCTTCATCAAAACTTTCAACCACTCCAAAAAGTAACGCAATAACTGAACAAATAATTAATACAATTTTCGGCATTTTTAATTAAGATTCAATCAATAATCCCGCTAGTTTGATACTGTCCTTGTTCTGATGAGTTTCGTTTAGACAAGTATCAAATTTTAACGACAGTTAATTCGGTCACAATTATAATTATAGCTTACTACGTCAGTTGTTATCTAGCGAGTGATAAGAGGTTCAATTAAATTAATTAACTATCTTAATTAACAAAAATAATTTTATTGCATTTTAATGAAAAATTAGTCAAGGATTTATTAATTATTTTTTGATAAAAATTTTTTATTTTTATCAAGTACTGTAATGGTTAATTTAGATCCGAACAAAAACAGTTTCACTGTAAAAAAATCGCGCCAAGTCCACGTTCATAAGACTATTAAGAAAAAAAAATTCGTTTTTTTCTTTACAAAAAGATATAAAATAAAAAAATTAAAAAATCCAAGTAACCGATATGATTGTTTATGATTTTCGGAAATTAAAAAAAATTTTCTTGTAAATTTAAAAATTAAAAAAACAATTTTGAAACGTATTTAGTGTGCGCGGTTGCAAAATATTTTACTTTTAACTAAATTCGTAAAATCTATTGACTAGGACTTTAAAAAAATTGAAATACACAATATGACGCACACCAAAGGAGTCTGGCGCTCCGTTGACAACGGATTTGAACGGAACTTGGCGCCAGATTCTACCGAATCTGTGGATAAAATTATTCTTACAAGTATTGCGTCATTAAAGGTTGATGTTTTATAAAATAACATTTATTAATATAATTTCTATCAATATTGTCAGTTAATAAATTATCTACATGATAATTTATTTAATAACTATCATTAATAAGTATTACATCAAGACCAATTTTAATGGATGAGAGATTATGTGTATAAAACTCTGTTCATTGTTTTGCGTTTAAAGTGTGTAAAAAAAATTTTTTTTAGTTGGTCGAAATTTTTTGTTTTATTCCATTGACATATACAAAACTAAATAAATAAATAAACATATTTTATTTACACAGTAAAAAATTTTGCGTCAATACGTCAAAAAATTTTGTGTTAAAAATTTTTATGTTAAATATTTAACACTTTTTTGTGTCAGTTTATTTTTTTTTTATTTTTAAATTTACAACAAAATTTTTTTTAATTTTCGAAAATCATAAACAATTATATCGGTTACGAGGATTTTTTAATTTTTTTATTTTTTATCTTTTTGTAAAGAAAAAACTAATTTTTTTTTTCTTAATAGTCTTATGAATGTGGACTTGGCGCGATTTTTTTACAGTGAAACTTTTTTTGTTCGGATTTTAGTATTTTTTTTAATTATAATAAAAATTTACAATTGATACCAACTTAAATCTCGCGTTGGGTGCATTTTTTTTATAGCAAACTATTCCCTTGAGGCTACAGTTTATGTAAAAATAATTCTAGCGCACCCTGGCGGGTGTAGATGCAAGTTGTGAAATATCTTTTTTTAACTGTAGTGTCCCATCTTATGAAGGATTACTATGCATTCTCGAATATTTTAGTCTGTGGCAGATCACTTTGCCCATCGAAAAAAAGTCAGGATCGAAATTTTTGCGTTGCTATAGTTTGTGCTGATTAAATTTATTAATTTCAAGTAGATTAATTCTTATAAGTTAATATAATTAATTAATAACAGTAAAATAAAGTATGAATTACTGTTATAATATACAATTTAGGAAAAAAAAGTACCGTAGAATTAAATAAAATTTTGCAAGCTCAAAATACCGTTCTGCTTACAGTAAACACAGTCGGTAGTCTGGCGCTCCGTTGACAACGGATTTGAACGGAATTTGGCGCCAGATTCTACCGAATCTGTGGATAAAGTCTAATCAATGATTATTATTATTCAAATCTAAATAAAGTTTAGAAAGGGTTCTCATGGTAAAAAACGGTTTATTATATCTGTCTTTCGTCATCTTAGGCGTGTCTAGTTTACGTTGAGCGGCAAAGTACCTTATCGTATTTATGTTCGAGTATGTTTAAATAATGCACCGTATTATTAAACATAACCCCTTTGCGATACATAATACAGTCCATATTCTATTCTATATAATATTATGTGTATACATGCCGGTGCATGTAATGGTATATAGTACAATGTACAATGTACAATATGGGAGAAATGAAAGATGCAAACGTAATCGTTGAGACGGGACCTCCTCAAGTGTCTCAAGTGAAAGACTGAGTAGAGGCAGTTTGCCGCAAAAAACCAGTCTCGTCTTCTGGAAATGCTTTCACAAAACCTGGGTCCTTCCAGCTACACTAAGCGGATAAAAAATTTTAGTATAAGTTGGGTTTTAAATTTTTATTGTGTGTCGCAATTTGTTATGCCCGAAAATTCACTTTTTTCTACCGATTTATATTTATACTCATGTATATCGAACGATTTACATTTTATTGCCGAAAAAAAACTCTTGCTGTGAATTTAATGCTTTTGAGGTATTCCAACGGGAAAACAGTTTACTTTTTCTCCAAATTTCTTACAAAAAAGCTATCTTATTCATTTTTTATATTTTTAATACATTGGCAAGAAATTGGTCGAAAATTTTGCAACTAATAAAGATTGATTGAAAAAATATTAAAACTTTATGATTTTAAAGTTCAAATTTTGATTAAATGATAAGAGATAGGCTAAAATAAATTGACAAAAAATTTTTTTTTAGGAAATTAAATTTATCTCTTATCATTTGGACGTTTCTTCAATACTTACCTCGGAATTTAAGTTCGAAACAGCAATTTAGCATAATTACCAAAAAAAAAAGCAATTTTTTTCCAAACTCCCTTCACCTCTCTTCATTCTTCTATACATCAACAAAACAAAACCATGGATAGGGCTAAAGCATCATGAAATGAATAACACTCAGACATCTCATACTCAACCTCCCTCTCAACTCGTGATCCGGATCTGCTTGAGTTGAGTATGAGATCTGCGCGGTATGTATGGTCCTCTCCTGGTATCGTACTCGTCTCTTGTGTACAGCAGCCCGCAGTCACACAATCCACGTGGGAAGAGCCTCTCCTCTTTTTAAAACGATTTGATGATCCTTCTCCTCAACAAATAACAACATCGCTTCAACTAAAAACAGCTCCCTCATACTCAGATTAGATATCGTTTCCTCTTTAGTATCGTCTTTTTCTTCTCAATTTTTAATAATTTATCTACTATTTTATTAATCACAAAAAAAATAATAAAGCTAATTTTTAAATTATTATTATTTTTTTTAATAAAAAATTTTTATAGAATTAAAAAAAATATGCGCCAATTTTTACAATAATTACTACTTAAATTGAAGCAACTCACGACTTCAAAATAAAATTTCAACAATAAAAATAAATAATTACTACTTAATTTAATTCGACTTTGATATTGTAGTAGCATCAATCCGAAAGATATTTAATGGAATGAAAAGTAATTGAATATAATATTGATTATACTTAATGGGAATTTAAAATCATTAGTTTTTTATTAGTGTAATTAGCAAAGAGTTTTTATCCCGTTGATGTCTGATAAAAAGTGACCGGGAGGAAGAAGATAGGGGAAGGGAGGCGGCTAAAAATTGGCAAAGGCTCCGTTTATTTGTCCCGACGTTTCTTCATATTAATTCTTAAGAGTAAGAGCAAGAGCTGAAGCTTAAGACTATATATAAGTTTGGCTACTGTCATCCTCATTTCTGTCCTCTGGTTTATTATTATACTTAACCCGTGTATCTGGATAAAAATGTATATGCCATAAAAGAGGAGAGCCTTAACATTCTCATCGAGAGAAGCCATCTGAGTCCATTAACATTCGGCACGGCAAATTACAAGCCAACGAAGGCTAATGGAACCCGCCCGTTTAAATAAAGAAAGACAATAAGAAATACTTTATTTTGTAATAAGCTTATATATAAGACCAAAATTTATATTTATACAGTGGGTGGTGATATTAGTCCCAGCTTCCCACCCACTTTGACATTTTTCAACCAAAACTCGAGATTAAATCTTGAAACTTGAAATTTTTCATCAATATATACAATTTTGTTGTAAATAATAATTAATATTATTTAAATAATTAATTTATATTTTTTATTTTTACATTAATTTTTGTATTTTAAAGAGCTGTAAATATTTTATTTAATTTAAAAAAAATTTGTCAAAGGATTAATCCAGTAAATTACAATTACAAAAATTTGAGGCATTTTTAAAAATGATTAAAATTTTATTTAGAGTTAGAATATTTAAAAATAGAAAAATTTGAATTTTTGCAAGCTCTGAATCTTAAATTTTAAAACTAAAATTGTTATTGGACAATTGGAATCTCCGAGCCAAAGCCGGCATCCATTAAAGCACTGTGGAGGTACAGAGTAAGAGTAAGAGCCAGTGCAAACAATTTGGCACGTCAGGTTCCTGCACACGACGCAATGCTGCTTAGTGAGTAAACGAGAGTAAAGTCCACAAGAAATAAATGCCTCTGCAGATCCTCGGGTCCTTAACTCGGTTTAGTTGCTCGAAAAGCCAATCCCATCCCATAAGACTCGCGATCTGATCGGCACATGTATTAAGTGTGAATGCCTGAGTGTAGTGTCGTGCCGACGTCGTTTAATAAGACCGGTGAAGCGTGGTACGCACTCTGGATCAACCAATAACAACAGCTGTCTTCTGCCTTATTCATCTTGCCTCCATCCTCCATTTTCGCTTGTCCTCTCACCCCTTCATCCTTACCCTTATTCTCAGTCTTACTTTTTTTCTGTCTTTTATCACTGTGCCGGTAATTTGAGCTCGTGCCAAAAACTAACTCGAGGAATTTATTTTCACATATCTTTTTCGTTAGACCGTTTTAGATTTTATTGATAGAAATTTATTTCGTGATCTTGATCGTCAGGAACTTGTCAATAAAATCAAATAAAATTGGGAAAATTTTTTTTCTCAATATTTAGTTAAAAGAATCTAGAAATTTTCATAAAAAAAAAAATTTTTTTTAAACCAAAAATCAAAAAATTCATTTATCAAATTAATTTTAAAATATTTAGTTAAATTTTTTATTAAGAAAAAAATAAAAAATTATTTTCTTACAATTCAATTGTTAGTATAGAATTTTTCCTACCAAAAAACTTAGAACATCAAAAAATTGAAAAAAAAATATTTTTTGCTCTATAAATTTTAAACTTTTAAATTAATAACATAAAACTCCGCAATAATCACTTTAAAAAAATATAATAAAAATGACATTTCTTGTGCCATATCTGAACCGTTCCAGTCACCTGGTTCCCCGTCATTTTTTCCTCCTGGGATAGCAATTTTTTCTCCTTAAATTGCTGAGCGATTGATCCAATCCAATCGTCCTTGTACTTAAATTTTTCTCTCGGCGAATCCCATTTATGGCACCAACTGTCGCGTTTGGCCATTCTTCAGCAGAACATGCAATCCAATGCAATGCTACTTTGCTCTTTTCTGCGCTATGCTATAACTAGTTTTAAAGTACAGCTCTTGTTATTATATCGCAAAGCAACTCCTTCATTTTTCTCTCTTATTTT
Source organism: Cotesia congregata (assembly GCA_905319865.3). Taxonomy (NCBI): domain Eukaryota; kingdom Metazoa; phylum Arthropoda; class Insecta; order Hymenoptera; family Braconidae; genus Cotesia; species Cotesia congregata. Next base: position 1,537,379 of record CAJNRD030001121.1, read on the forward strand.
CACTTTCCTCTCCAGATCGACGTTAGTTCCACTGCAAATACTCTACAACGGATTCATAATAACACTTTTATTTGCTACGAAAATTTTTTCTTCCCCACTTAAGTACTTATTATTATTGCTTTTAAAAAATTAAATTATTTATTTTCCAACTGATTTTTTCTCAGAAAAGCCTCCCATTAAATAAAATAATAAATTCTCCCGTTTTATTTTCCACTTTCTTGAATCCCAACAATAAAAGCATCTCTCTCTCTCTCTATATATATATATATATATATATATATACAAGTATTTAATAAAATAATAAATTCTCCCGTTTTATTTTCCACTTTCTTGAATCCCAACAATAAAAGCATCTCTCTCTCTCTCTATATATATATATATATATATATATATACAAGATTTTATTAACGACACACCAAGTAATGTGTAATTTCAAAGCAAGTTAAAAGGGGCCCGTTAATTTCCGGACTCCCAAAAAATAATATAATCTCATCCAATCGATTCTTATCCTTACTAAGCCCTGCACCGTATAATACATGTTTAATTATTTTAATCAAAATGATCGGCTGCATGTTGCATCTCTCGGCGAAGCGCCCACGTGCATCGATTAAAAATTCAGAGGAAAAAAAAACTTTTCAAAATAATCAGAAACCACATTTATTTAATGACAGGAAATCTATTACAATAAAAATAAAAATCAACCTAACGGTCCTCTGATAAAAAAAAAGTTATTTTTTCAAAAATTTCAACTCTGAAGAATTTTATTTTAGAGAGAAGGTATGTAATTTATTTAAATTAAATTTGTATTACTGGATTCTGAGATTAGATAAAACTAGCGTTACTTTCTATTAAAAGTATTGATATCTTGTATTATTTTTAAAACACTACGGTTTATTGTGTAAACATTGTATGTATATTGTTCACCGTGAAGTCATCGCGGTGTAGGTCCATTGAATATAATATTATAATATTATTATTATATGTACTTTATTATTATTATTATTTGTGCTTGCAGCGACGAGAGACTCGTCATAAACATTTATTACGTCTTACGCGCAATTAAATATTTTATTGCTGGCTTCTCGCTTCTGAAGTTCTTCTTTTTTTCTCTTCTATGCTAGTTTATAATCAAATTATAATTATGCAGATGAAAAAAATTAAGAAGTCTAAAATAAAATAATTTTTCTATGACACTGAAGTTAGCTGACGTTTAAAAATTTTTGATTTTTGTTTTTTAATTAAATTGCAACTAAAAAAATATTTCTAAAAAATTGCACTTATAGTTTTTCAAGTTTTTTTACATATGACAATTTTTTTTTTAATTGTTTAATTGAAATTTTTTCAATAAAAAATTTCTAAAAATTTTGAAATGTCAGCTAAGATCATTTAAATATTTTTCTTTATTTTACACTCATTAAAATCGTCTAGTAAAATTTTTTAGTGTAAAAAAAATAAAAGTTTTGTTTATTAACACTTGAAGATATTTTTACAAGCGTAACTTTTAATTTAAACCAGTAACCACTTCCATCAAAGGATAAAACAATTAAACTCGATTCCATCCCTTGAACTAGAATATTATCGCATTAACTTAGCAATGATGCAGCTGTAGCTGAAGATGTATTATGATCATGAAATAAATTTCTAGTTAAAACAGCCTCTAAAAGTCCTTCCAGAAAATTGTGTACCGCTCATAACTCATAATCTTAATGATAGCCATAAATAACGAGTAAAAAAATAAGGGTGTCTAACCTAACCATAAAAGACTTTAGCCTATACACTATTATCATGCATGTACAGCGAAGCGGTTAAATGTTTTTTTTAATTTTTTAGTAACGCTCAAAAATTTTCTTTGTTATAAAATTTACATTTAGCATAAAACTGAGTTGACATTTGTATGGTAATTCAACAAAAGATCTTTTCGTTTCAATCAATTGTCCAGTACGATGAGCCAAGGTTAGTCCTTATATGTTCCCTCTACAATACAATGCATATATGTATAAAAAGAAATTGTTGAGAAACAGTACTGAATGCAATTTAACGAATGAGTTATCAATATTCAATTTTAAATGTAAAAAATACCGACATGATTATGTGCATTATCTTTTATGGATCTGTATATGCTTTATATTTGTATTTATATTTTTGTTTATATTTATATTATACATATATGCATGCACAAGAAAGATCCTTTTTATATTTTTATTCGAGATTCAATATGGAATCGAGATTATTGTACCGATCTGGTACTTACTAGTCGGAAGCAATTTGCATCGAAATGTGAATCGATATCAGGGTATTCAACGAATAAATTTTTAAGTTTATGTTTGTACAATAATTTTTTTTTTATGGCAATTATTTGATGGTTTTTAATAATCAAAAGAAGAAATTTAAGTCATATATATTATTTCTCAAAGGTGTTTTATTTTGTTACACCTAGATCGATTTAGATTATTGACCAGTCTTTAAAATTTAATTATTGTTTTATCTGCTATTGATAAAAAATATGCAAAAAAATTCTTTATTTCCAAAAAGATCAATAAAAAAAAATTTTACAAAAATACAAGCGCAGAAAGTCTTATCCATTGTTCATACATAAATAAACGCAATAAATATATTATTTTGCACAATATCACGATGAACAAAAATGCAAAAATTTATTAATAAAACATATTAAATTGGTAGTAGTAATTTTAATGTTTAAGTTATGAGTAAGAAGATAAGTTGAAATAAATTTGAAGATATATTAACAAGTAATTTACAACTTTTTCCATCAAAGCGCGCAAAGTTGTAAGATAAGAATTAAGGTAATGGAGAGTAAAAAATGCAGTGTGGTGTCTATACCTTTTCCGAGGCTTGGTGCGATGAGGATAATGCAAGTTTCTAGTCTTTTTGCGGTAGAAATGAAGGTACTTTGGAGTGCAGCTGGAGAGTGGAACTTTATTGCCACTGAATCGTGATTGATACGTGGCCAAGTTGTTTTACTGCACGCATCACCTTTACTATATTACACTGCACTACCCTACACTAGTAAATACTAAGATAAAGTTGAGTTAAGCGTTTTCTGTCTTTGCCTCACACTGGAAACGTGCTACGACATGTGCTCTTTCTTCCTGCTTAGAAATCCAAAGGAATAGTTTCCTTTAGCGGCCATCTGGCTCTAATTTTCCGAGTATTTTATTCCGTGCCTCGTAAATTGTTTATTTAATTAAGTAAAGAAACCCTTAATTTTACTTAAAAGATCAATTCGTTTAATCTGGTCGAACTATTGACTATAAGATTGACATTTTTTACATCATACAAAATTTATGTAATAAATACTAATTTATTTTCTTTTTTTTTTTTTTCAGCTGTACATCAAAATATGTGGGAGAATATTGTCAGCATCTAAACCCTTGTCACAAAGGCCCGCGATGTCAAAATGGCGGGTCTTGTCGCGTCAAAGAGAATCCAAATGGAACGCCATCTTTCACTTGCGATTGTCCGATTGGTTTTAGTGCTAGTCTCTGTGAAATACCTATGGACAATGCATGTAATTCATCTCCATGTTTAAATGGCGCTGCTTGTGTTTTACATTCACTTGAAGAATACACTTGTTCGTGTACATTCGGCTTTACAGGTAATTTTTATTTTTTTTTTTAAATATTAATACAAAAAAATTATTCACAAATCATATAAAAAACTTTACACTCTAAAAAATTACTCAGTCGGAAAAATTTAGCATACTTTTTGTAGAAAAACTCAAAACTAAAACTTGTCATCAAGATGGAGTCGTTTTACAAAATGGCAGATGCGCGCGCATAAATTTAAATTTAAAATTTATTTCTGAACTTATTTTTTTATATTGAAAAAATAAATTAGTTACTCTTATCATAAAATTAATTGCAGTACATGAAACTGGACAATTTTTTTTTTTTGGAATAAATTAATTTTAATTAAATTATGCAATATCTATAACTATAACATGTAATTATAATTATCTTTCCAATTGCGGTATAATTTTTAAGTTTATTTTTATCAATTAAAAATAACTACTTGCCAATAAATATTATTTGTATGTTAAATTACATACTCGTTATTTAATGAACCGTACAATAATTTTCTAGGCAATCTAGATTGAATTGATGAATCATGCTAATAAAATTGCATGAGTCGCAGGACCTTGTTCGTAATATATATATAAATATAAACATAATTTTAACAATAAAATAAAAAAATGATATCGGAAAAAGCAGTTCTGGTAGCAGAAATAAAAAATCGGTAATAATAAATTGGTATTTTATAATATTAGATAAATAGAGAAATAAATAAATAATGTATATCAACGTTCTATTAATACGTACTCATAATACCTGCAATTGTGATTCGCGTAGGCGAATAATTCAAGGCAATGTTAATGCAGATTACGCGATCACATAAAATACCGTTATTATATTCGTATTTAACATAATTATCTGATGTGATAACTAATAAGGTGTGACCGGATCTCCACTTGTTGAATAAACTGAAAAATCGATAAATTTATGAATTTATGTGAGAAATAAATAATGACAAGCTTACAATTATAAATGAATAAAAATAATAGCAATTGTAATTGTTGTATTCAAATATAGCTAATGATTTAAATTTTTATACGGGCCATAATTTAGCGAGTTAATGATTAAATAAAAAATTAATCATGATAACGGATTGAGATTGTTAGTAAAATATCTTCTCGGATATTGCTGATTAGCGAAACTAATTACACGATACTTTGCTGTACGGTGAATTCTTTTGTAGTGTGTGTCTGTGATTTACACACAAGTTAAGTCGTTTTATATATAATGTGTATAATAGCGTACAAAGGACTCGCCGCGAACCTCGTTAGCAATTATTTAAGTAGCCGGGAGATGCTAGATTTATTTTATAAAGAAACACGTGCCATTGTCATTTTATAAATTACCGTTTATAGTTGCTAAATTCATTTTTTTGATTTTTTTCAGGACAATATTGCGAGAGACAAGACCATTGCTCTTCAGCACCCTGCAAAAATGGCGCCGAGTGCCAGTCTCTTGACAATGGGTATCAATGCAAGTGCGCGTTGGGATTCACTGGACCGACTTGTGCTGATGATATCAATGAGTGTGATCGGGATCCTTGTGTTTATGGATCTTGTTACAATACACCGGGTTCTTATAAGTAAGTTTATAACTTTTTATATTATTTTATACTAAAAGAAGGTTATAATTAAAATTAATGACGACTTCCATATTTAATTTTAAGGAAGCTTCGAAAGAAAATTTACTAACAATAAATTTAGTGTATTACTTACAAATCAACTCTTTTGTCAGTATATCATTTTTAAAAAATTCCAACATTAAGAATTTTTTTCATTTTTTCACTTCATGTCTTGATAACAAAATTAAAATGAGCTTACGCTGATAAAAATTAAGTTTCCTCAATTTTTAATTATTATTATTGTTATTGTTTGCAATTATAAACAAAATGAATTATAAACAAAAAAAAATTATAATTAATTTAAAGAATATTTTTGCACCTAAAAAAATTATTAAAAAAACAAAGTAAAATAATAATAATAATAATAATAATAATAAATAAAAAATCTAAAGGAAACAGTACTTCACTCAAACATAACCAAATAAGGTTTACTTCAATATTAAAATCTTTTGATTTATAACTACTTATTACCCTTGAACTTAAAATATTCAATTAGTTTTAATTTCCCCTATTTAGTATTATACCTACTTAAACATTTGCGATTGCCTATAAAACGTCTGTTGTTTTACTTTATTATTTTTCGCGGGTGAATCACAGATGATAGAGCTAGAGCAGTAATCGGTAATGGCTTTTCAAACTACCAAGTTTAAGTATGGAGATTACAGCGAACGGGGAACAATAAAATACCGAGTACTCCATTGCATTACCGAGCACTACTGTCGGTATAAGAAGAGAAGAAGAGTTCAATAATATAAATAAATAATTGACAATAATGCATGGTAGTTCAAGACCCACTGAGAGTCTCAAGTGTTGCATTACCGATTTATCACGGAGCGATCTGATGACAACGCGGGTGGACAATCTCACGGGCAATCACCGATTATCTGTAATTTTAGGGTAAAATGATAAAATAGCATGCGTAGAACAGAAATCTTCGATATCTCAAAAACAACGACGAGCAATTCAATTTGTGTCACCCTGATTGGATTTTTGATTGATAAATTGGGGGATCATTTTATGATAGATTGTCGTGGAGTCGCTCTTCGTCGTGGCCGCCCTTCAACTGTGTAATTACAATTAAAATGACTCGTATTTGCAGCTAGGATCTAATGGGAAGACACATTCGGGTTCGGTTGCAGTTATTTGATAGTTGATGATACGTGGTATATGGTTAGGTGTGCACCAGTTATCTATGCATTACTGGGTTGGCAATGACACCTCGGGAAGTCACTCTAGATCTAGCTCCCACGTAGCAAAATCATCTCTTTAACAAACTGTTAGGTAAAGTGTAAAGTTTATCGCAATTTTACTTTGCTTAATATAAGCTGTAAGGTAAAAACACCAATTTATTGACGTGCTATTTTATTTTATGATGCATTTAATTACTTAATATGTTCATAATAATCTTACGCATTTTTAAACATTCTGTCAATAATTTATGCTTTTACTTTAATGCGACTTTGGTTTTTTTTTTTTTTTTTTTAAATTACACTCAGCAAACTTCTTTTTTGATTTGTGGATTTTTATTTTACAAAAATCTTGTTCTAGAGTGAATTTTTCAAATTTATTGCTTACAAGATTCTGAATTTTTAAGTAAACGATTTCTTGAGCTCACAAACAAAATCCACTGCCTGATCCTATTGGTACGCAAGTGTAATTTTGGCAACATTTTTCCGGCTTTCCATTGACTGACGAAACTGAGCACTAAAAAATTTAAAATAATTTCAAAAAGATTTTGATACATCAAAAAAAAATTATTTTGCTATTAAAAAAAACTTTACTTACCACATCAAATCTGTCATTACATTTTTTTTGCTCATTCTCCACCGGTATGTACACCTCACTTGTTTCTTCGGAAATCGGTGCTACAATTAAATCAGAATCATTAACATTTTTCAATTTATCAAAATCTTCAGAGCGACTTGAATTTCCTGGAGAATCATTTTCAGATTTATCTGAATTTATCATCTTCTCAAGGAATTGAGCGGTGTGTTCAATTGACTTCATAAAATCGCCAAAAAATATATAAGCAACTCTTCTATATTTTACGTAAAATTCATTTATATTTTACTCACTAAAATTTAAAGTTCCTGCCGAAAATTTGGTGTTTGGATTAATTAAAAAGTTTTCAACCTTCGCAATTAATGCGAGTACAAAAAAAATCTTCCACATCATCGCGGTTCAGAATGTAACACTGCTTAAAATGTTAGTACTATTGTCACTAAGAGTTTATTTTTGTCACCGAATTTTATACAACTGATAGCAGAAATTAAAAATCCATTCGATTGAAGACAAAGCAATAAAAGTGTTGATTAGAGCATTCTCTTTATATCGACAAAAATAAGTTATTTTTTTTTTTATAATTGGTTCTTATCACAGTTCAAAAAATGACAATTCACTTTTAAAAATAGGATAAAAAACCCGGTGAATAAAAATTTAACAGCCGTCATACTTCACCTTTGTTACAATAAATGCATAAATGTGCTTATAAAAACAAAACGAGTTTTATTATGAGGACATTTACCTTAATGTTATTACGCAATTTAATAATAAAAAATGTTCATACTTGTAATTTAAAATTGTCGCCTGGTATTTTACATTCATCCATATAATTACCATATATATAAAAATATAAATCTAGGTAAAGTAACTCTATAAAAATTTAAATATAACAGTTTTATAAAATCAACTTTATCTGAATATACACATACATTAGGCAAGAATATAAAGATTAATGATAAATACTATTAAAATAAAAGTACAACTTGTTTTTATTAAATTATTAAAAGACAAATTTGAAAATTTTTTATAAAAAAAAAGGAATCTTTTTAATAACAGAGAAGATTAATTGTTGAATATATTATAAAAATAATTGCAAGTAGGTGAAAAGGGAAAAATAAAAGATTGAAATAGGCGTGGGTAATCGATGGTCTATTTATCTTCCAGGCGTGTCGACGGTCGATGTACAAGTTTTTAAATGATCGACACACGCCTGTCAATAATTATTGACCGCTTCACCTTTGTGTATTTGTGTTATTAAATATTGATAGTAGTACAATAAGTTGATGAGTTTGTTGTGATTTGAGTCAGATATTTTGCCGGGTTGGGCGGGATGATGAAAGTGACTCATTTTAGAACGGTATCCCATGAATTATTAATTCATAATTAAATCTACATGACAGATATTACGCTTATTAAGTCACTGGAGTTTATAAAGTCGTTTATCGGGAGAAATATGTGAGATTTATTTTTTATACTCATAAATACAGTTTTTTTTTTTTTATCTATTAAGTCATTTATGTCTTTATGTCTGCAGGTCTTGACCTTATATTTAAAGTTTCTCTTATTTTTATTTTATATTTTATATTTTATTTCAACGCAATGTTTGTTTAAGGATTATTGATATTGACAGATTCAAGGTGTTAAAGTAAGGTGAAAGTTGTTATTTTATTAACTTTTTGTTTTTGACAACAACGTTATTTATATTCAAGTATTTCTGGAATTTAAAATTTAAATTTATAATTTTTGATTTTTATTCAAAATAAATCTAATTTTAAAGATATCAAAAAATTCTCTAAATTTTACTTAATTTTTTTATTAAAAAATTTTCTAAATTTTTTCTTAAAATTGGAATTTAAAAAAAATAAATTCACATAATTAAAAACCTTCTAATATACTAGAATTAATAATAACTGTAATAATTAAAGCTTAAATATGAGAATATGAATAGATGCCCGGAAAAACCGCGAATGTTGATACTGTTGAGCAGAACAATGATGACAATAAGTGACGCAATGGTTATTGGGTCGCTTCAATTCAAGCAATTACGGTGGGAAAGCGCTCGGTCCTGGGTTCCATTCCGCCAATAAGCCTATTATATTATATACAATATATTCCAACATTTATGCTTTACTTACACTTCTTACACTTGCTCAATATTACGTCACCGCAATAAACATCAAACGCCTTTACCAATTTTTACCTCTACTAAACCTAAAACACAAATATAATTTCCATTAAATATTTAATTTAACACGTTTTAAAACCACAAATATGGGCATTGTTGAATTATTTTTATGTTAACTTACCTATTGCATAAACGCGTTTAAAAATTTTTTATTAATATATAAATAAATAAACACAATAAAAAACACATACATTCTATGTAAAGTAGAACGGAATTGCGTGATTAAGTTTACATACATCGACTCATAGAAAATATAATATTCTTTCTCAACCTTATAAAATTATTTATTTTGCTTTTTTTTTTTTTTCATTTTATTATTATGCGTTTTTTTTTATTCAAACAGTCGCTCAGTAAGATATTTTCAAGTACGTGAGATATTTTCAATTGAATAAATAACTGTATAATTCATTTGAATAATTAGATTTTAATAATAATTATAATTAGACTTACATAATTTTATTGAGTAAAAAAGTTAATTTATTAGACTTATTTTTACAAATTAATCATCCATATTTTATTTTTCGCAATTCAACATCCTCTGTATAAAACTATTTTTTATTTGAAACGCGGCAAAGGTAAAAAGCGACCCTCAGCCTGAGTGAAGTCTTTAACGGGCGAGTATTAATTTTTGGTTGTACCGCTAATGACAAAACTGGATCCATCGGGCTTAATTACGAGTTGATGTGAGTGTTCGATCATGTTTCAGGCTAAAATATAAAAGCCTACACCAAAAACCCTTTTGATCTATTCTCAATGCAAATCGAATTCAGGGTCCAAGGTCTATCTTGGAGAGCTGAGATCTCGGATTTCGCTTTTACTTTATAGGATGCATCATTTAAAAGGATAAATAAATTATATTCAAAGTAAAGGGTATACTGCTATTATATTATGTATATGAGAATACAAAGAATAGAAGAGTTGTATATAATACTATACTACATACTACGGAGTTTAGAGTTTAGTATAGAGGAACAGGTCTTTCGCACGTCGGTAGCCATTTAAACTAGACACTGAAGTCTTAATTGGCATTGGAAGCTCGATCGCGTGCCTAATTAATTAGCCCTAACCGCAGACGACAATAATTGATTGTGTTCCAACTCCGAACTTTCTATAAAAAAAAAAAAAAAAATATCTACAATAGCATTTTTTAATAAATCAAAATTAAAGAGTAATTTTTTGGCAGATTTTTTAAAAAAATTAATTTCAATTGATTTTTTAAAGAAATTTCAAGAAACTATCAATAAATTTACGGATTTTAAATACCACTTAATCATAGACAAAGAATTGAATAATCACGGCGCCAGTAAACAGCCAAAAATCCGTCCCTGCTGGCCATCGAGAGAATTGTCTGGTTAAAAGCAAAGTATAATATAAAGGGGAGAGGAGCATATCATATATGTACCTTACACATACACCTATACCCCTAAGACTGGTTCTTCCATACGCATCTCAGCTCGCATCAGCCTGACATATTTCGTCGAGGCCAATTCGCCGGCTTACTTGTCTACTATTCATATCTTCTTTACAATATATAATAAATATACAATATATGTACACATCCATATGAATCACGGATCTTAAATTTGCAAAAACATGTTACCCAGTTTATTTTGTCATTCTTGTTAATCACTCGAGTCCTTACCGCATGCTTCAAATGTTTAGCATCACACCGCTGAAATTATATGATAAATATTCAAATTGTTTCAAATAAATAAACCGATTATTTTTTTTTTAAATAATAATTAGCAATCTAATAATATTTATGATTTTTCTTATTGAAAAAATCATTCTAAAAAAAATTTCTAGAAAATTTTAAAAACTATAATTGTAATTTTTTTTAAATCTTTTTTTTTAGTTCTAATTTAATTAATAAAAAAACGATATTAAAGTTAGCTGTCACTAAACCATTTTTTAATTTTATTTAACAAAAAATTTAGTACTGAAAAATTATTTTTAAAAAATTGCATTTTTAATTTTTTAAAATTTCTATATGTCAATTTTTCTTTTTATTTTTTTAATGCAGTAATTTATTTATTAGAAAAATTATTAAAGTTATTAAATATCTGTTAAATTATTGAAAATTAATTTAGGAGGTATTTTATAATTTTAAGATTTTTTTTAACAAATAAATTGATGAGTCAAAGAAAATGAGAAAAAAAAGTTGACAATTAGAAAATTAAAAAAATAAAAAATCAAATTTTATATAGCAATAATTTTTTGGAGCAAATTTATTTATTAAAAAATGGTCAAGTGACTGCTAACTTTAATGTCACGCTAAATTAAATTTCATAATAAAAAAAATCAAAAAATTTTTAAACGTCGCTTGACTTCAGTATCATTAATAAAAAATATCAACTTATAAACCTCCAACTGATCCTGTTTTGCATTTTATAGATCCAGCATTAGCCATGCGATGAATACTATTATTATTGTATTATTAAAAGACAACCCCGTAACAAAGTTAAGGGTAAAGTATCCATTCTGGTTTACACCCCAATATGTCCATCTAAATCCACAAAAAAAAACCAGCTGGGGACAAAGGTCTATTCTAACTCCCCTCAGAACGCGCCCCCTGATTTTTCCCAGCACACCTCTCGCTTGACAATACCTACAAACAAGTGAAAAATATTTAAATTACAACTCCTGCCGCCACACCATTCAAAAAAATCAATACTTGCTGTTTATATTTTTAATCTAAAAAATCTCGTATAGTAACATTATTATATATTACCTCCATTGTAATTATGTGTCGCCATCGGAGTAAGAGAGGGAGAATGCTCTCGGTTCAGTGGTCGGAGGGGGTCGCTGGGACTCACACGAAGTTTGACGAGTACTCGCGAGCGCTGACGCGCCATCTCGCAGGACCGCGCGGGAACGTGACGCGTTAGTCGGTCTCGAAGCCTCGAACGCGTCACTTGTGTAATTATTCGCTGCCGGTTTTTTTCATTTATTTTTTATAAATAATTAATAATAATAATAATAACAACAAGTACATTATTTTGTATATTTATTATTATTTTAACAATACTGTGAGTGGAAATAAATTATTTATTTTAAAAAAGTAAACATTTAAACGGAGTCAGCGCTTTAGACGGATTTTTGACAATTCAAGATTACATTGTTTTTTTTTTTTTTTTTTTTTGATTATTATTGAAGTGATGTTTTGTCAGTGTGGTGAAATATTGACTTGTTAAAAATAAATAATTAAAATTAATTAATATTTACGTGTGTGAGTTGGACCCCTATCATTATAACTATCATGGATACCACGTTGATACGTCGTAATACAGGATAAAGGCAATTTGAACGAGTTTAGGTGCCTCGAGAGTCGAGAGAGAAAATAAAAAAATTATATATGAGTGAGTGAGATTATCTGTATCATCCCATCTGCGATAAGAATAAATTTAAATGTGAGGAAGATTGACACAGAGAATCTTTAGTGTTATATTTATTTAAATTGATCCGCCATTTTCCGAACTGGAATTCAAACATTATAACGGATTTTTATTTTTGAAAATGTCGGGGCTGTGTAGGAAGGTTTTCGGAACATGACAGTTTCCAAATTTTGTGTGTGGATTTAGTTGAAATTTATATATTAAGGAAGTAACTTGATTTTATTAAGATCTCGGCCTCGACTGTGATATTTTATTGATAAGTGCAATTTGGATATACTTGTGGTGGTGCAATATTTAGGGTTTATAATATTGATTATTATTCTATTATTATTATTATTGGGAAATATTATATTAGGTGCAGTGAAGTGAAGTGATAATACGGTGTAGATTATTATTTATGAATAAATATATATGTATTTATGTTTTTGGGAATTACTTGTTAGTAATTGGATGTTGGATGCGTTGTGCTAATATCGCAGGAAATGGAATTAATAGTGCATTTTGCTGAAATATGAGGAATATCTTTAGTGGATTATCTTGTTGCTCAAATAGTTGTGAAAATGAGTCTCAAGAGTTTGTTTTTGTTGCTTCTCTTTGTTGTCAGCTCGAGGTTAGCTTTATTTTTTATTTTTTTGGAGTTTGGGGGGGGGGGAATTTTTGTGATTCTGAAATAAAAAATGTGACAATTTTTAAGATTTTTTTATTTAAATAAATTAATATAATGATTTGAAAGTAACAGGCATGAAAAATTTAGTTTTTTATGATGAAAATTAACCTGGCAGATATTTAATAATTTAAAAAGTTTTTGTAAAAAATAAATTATTGCAAAATAAAAATAAGAAAATAAATTGACATTTAGAAATTTAGAAAAATTAAAAATGCAATTTTTTAAAAATAATTTTTTGGAGCAAATTTTTTTTGTTAAATCAAATGAAAAAATAGTCAAGTAACTGCTAACTAAAGTCATTTTTTTATGACAAATTATCGTGAAAAAAATTTTATGTAAAAATTAAAATTGATAAATTAAAAAAAAAAATATATATACATCCGTATTTTTTAAAATATTGAACTCAGCAAGCAGCTGATAATTTTAAAAAATTGCACATGCAAGAACTCCAAAAAACTATCATTACAATTTTTTTATTAATTTTCTTTATAATCAATTTATTTGCTGAAAAAAATTATTAAAAATTGTCAACTGGTCTGTTGATCAGTTTCATATTTTTAAAACATAATTTTATGTCTTAGATTAAAAACTTTGTAAAATAAATTTTATTAAAAAATTGTAACAAGAAATTTAATACTAATTTTATCAAAAAATTCTCATAAATATCAAATTAAAATAAATATACTTATTAAAAAGTTTGTTTACAAAATGTCGAATATGAACCTTGTGAGAAAAGTAATAAAGTTTTAAATGTTATTATACATTTCCATTGATTTGTTGAGTTTCGCGTTAACGGATATTATACAGAAAGTCGATATCACATGCGATATCATTGGACATGTGATATATATCTGCACATTAAAACAATCATTGCATTGTTTGTTGAATTAAATTAACGTCATTCCGGTTATATTGATACTAATCTCATTTTGTCATTATTATTCATGATTACCTTTTATCTTATATAGTATATTTACATAATCCGTAGTCATTCCAGTAAGCGATATGAAATATAACAATTTCTAATTAATTTCAGATGTAGCTGCGATTCGGGATACACTGGACATAACTGCGAAAGTGAATACATACCGTGTGATCCAACGCCGTGTTTAAATGGTGGATCATGTCGACAATTGAACGAGCTAGAGTACGAATGTACCTGTCCAGAGGGTAAGTCAATTTTCAATCATTAATATTAATTAATAAATTATTTACACTCTTTAGAAATTAAAATGATGAGAATTAGTAGCCCTTTTATTTAGCAAAAGAAAGGACTGTAAAAAAGTCTTTGCGTTTCGGAGTAAGGAATTTCTCCAAACCTTTAATTGTCAATTTTAATTAATAATTTCTCTTTCCAAATATGTATCGGTCAATTCCCACGGGTCCTTGCCTTGAACTCCTTTCATATCTGTTTACTCTCACGCACTCACTGTCTAACAATTAAACGGATGCGCGTGTCTCATTTATGTACAAAAGATGACTGAAAGTATACAACATATATAGATAATAATAATCGTAATAAGATACATTTTTATCTTTATTATGTTACATATTTTCTTTATATATAAGTCATCATTTGATTGACTATTTTAATTTCTTTTTAACTTGCGTTTTTATTTATAATCAAAACCCTAATTTTTTTGTTCATTAAATTATTATAATAATTTTTAATAAAAATTTTCTCAACCGTAATTATTTTTATTGTCAAAAAATTAATCAATAATTCTTCTAAATATGAAGCAATAATTTTTCTTATTAAATTATTAAAAGTATACAACAGTAAATATTTATTGCATTTCAATTTTTGCTCTAAAATTAAAAAAATGCGTTAGTAAATTTAAAAAAAATGCATTAATAAGCAACAACTTTAATTATTAAATTTTTTTAAAATAAATTTACTCCAAAATAATTATAATTTTTGTATTTAAACAATAAACAATATAATAACCGCGTCGAGTGTTTCAACTCCTAAAAAAATAAGCAATAGCTTAAATAAATAAATTCATTCTAAAATGACAATTTTTGTTTTAAAAATTAAAAAAAATTTTTTCTAACTCTTTAGTACATTAAAATAATTTCTCGATAAAATTCAGACTCCATTTATTTAAAAATAAATAATATACTAACTGCATCAAGTGTCTTAAAAAAAAATAAACCAAACTAAACGTCTTAAGTAATTTACCATAAAAAACTAACTCAACATAACATAACACCGTAACAAAATTCCGGAAATCCCTAATCCCTTAATAAAGAAAAAAAGCCTTGTCAAAATTTAAGATAAGTACTTTCCAGTCTGCTTAGCGTCAAACTTCCCTACATATCACCTCGGTCATCAGATTTCAAAAAAATATAATAATAAAAGACTCCAATCTTGAACTTTCCCGTCCCTATCCGTCTTAAGCAAATTAAAAATAGTGTTACATCATTCGAGCTCCTCGACTGAACTTAACTAAAACTCAAAGAAAAATCTGACCGCGGTCGATGGTCGACACACGCATGATAAACGGTAGTCGCGTTGATTACTCGCCCGGTGGGGGAGAACGATTACCCGGAGTAACAGGTACACTCAACAGGGTCGCTCGAGTATTTCATTACACGCGCAACGAGTAGAGGTGGATGGTTAATTCGTATCCTAGGGTCACTCTACCGTAGCTTCTTCTCCTCCACACACTAGAACCACCTACACTTGGGTCTGTCTGAGCCCATGTGTGTACGTATAAACACGAATCTCACAGTACAATGCGTTTTGTCATACTAAATTTTTCCCAGGCGAACCACAAGCATGGCGACCCCACCTCGCATTTTGTCTTTATTTTATTTTATTACCTTTTTTTCTTATTCTTATTCTTATTCATACCTAACTAGCAGAACATACTCGCTTCGCGGACAATAAAATCATCATAATTCTTAATATAATATTGATGGAATAATAACAGAGTCATTTTTTAAATAAAAATTTTAGATTCTATTTTTATAGAATTATTTTTCTTTTAAAAAAATAATTTATTACATTAATTTTTTTTAAATTTAACAACTAAAGCTAGTTTTAGTTAATTTATAATTTAAATTTATAGAGCCCTTATAAACACTTTTATCCGCCTGTAAATGAAATAGAGACTAGATTTTTAACACCACGTATTTATCCTTGAAACTCGTTATCCGCTGGCTCCTTTTAATGATCATTTTAGTAGCAGAGGTAGAAGAAAAACCAGTGTGATCATTATTTTCTCAGATTACCATTATCGAGGTTTACAGCCCGTATGCCATCAATACAAGTAAAGTCATATCGAGAAGTAAGTGCTGGAGAAGAAGATACTTTACCTTTGCATTAAAGTCCTGGTGTCGATATTACATCTAGTCCATATTCATACGGGACATTTATGTTGAATAAAAATTTTGTATTCTTGATATGAGTTAATTTGTACAACATGGATGCATGTTTATATATAATACTATATAGATTGCTATATTATATGAGTTGGAGAATTAATTGAAAGGATTAAGTGGAAATCACTTTTACTTACTGGAAAAAAATCTATACGTATTTACGACGTCATTAGCTTTAAATCGATAATTAGAAAACGATCTGATTTTTCGTAATTAAACCAATGGTTATTTTTTTAATTAAAGTCATTTTAGTAGAGAAAGTTTTTTGGATAGATTATTTGTTTTCAAATCAATTTCCTTCCATTTTTATAACAATAACTTATAAAATTTTCAATCATTCATTTCAAATAAGAAAAATTTTTTAATAATAATAATAATAAAATTTAATTTTAAATTCAAGTAAATTTTTTTCTTTAACAATAAATTACTTTTTTCCAAGTTAAAAATTTTCAACAAAAATTACAAACAATTTTTAATCTTCAAAATTTAATTTGATCTTAAAATTAATAATTGTCCCTTTGTTTTTAAATTTAAATTCATAGTACCAACTTTTCATTTAAAAATAAGTCAATGTAGATATCAAAATTGTATCGTCTGTAAATCGCGACCCAAGTTATTAAATTTAATGTCGTTTAAAACTATAGTGGACATGCAGGAAGTAGCGACAAGTATGCCTACCAAAATAATAATAATAATAATAATAATAATAATAATACAGAAAAGTATCGTCTGTTACTCTAGAGGAAAGAAACTCCACCTCGACGTATAAAATCCTATTGCCTGTCGATAAACATTCCTTTCCATTCCGTTCCTTTCCTTTCCCTTTACTTGTAATACTGAGCTCTCAGTTCTGTATCTGGCAGCCGACTCTCTTCTCATCTGTATCTTACATCCACATCCCCATCCACAGCCCAACACACACACACACACCCACACCCTCACACACAAATTCTTTCTGTCTCATCTTACTCGCAGAAAGTACCTAGCCGCTGTCTCCAGCAGACTCAGCCTATTCGCGGATAGAAGATAGAACCGCGACTCTACACTATTACTATTACTATTATATTATCTAGTGCTTGAACTCGGGTCTTTCTTCAAGAGAGCTTCAATCTCCACTCAGCATAGCAACTAAACACAACATAACTTTATACATACATAATAATAATGCCTATCCTATCCATTCTACTCTTACTTTGGTTCCCTAGTATAGTACGAGTACTTACTCCCTAGTAGTTGCTCCTGAAAAACTTAAAACTTTTCTTCCTTTTCTGACAGTACATATATTTATACTGTATTATATTGTTTTCTTTTGTATCTTTACTTATATTACTATCTTGTACTTACTAGATCTGTAGTCGAGTCGAGAATAAGCGGGTGGTTATACGCCCGCGCTGAGATTTATGCATTTGCGCGAGCATAAACTGTGTAGCACAGAGAACAGGCGCCCAGAATTATAAGGACAGTATTTCTGTATAAAAAAAAAAATTGGGAGCTTAGGAGAAAAAAATTACAATATTTGATATTAACTTTAATTTTTTCCGAGAAAAAGTAATTTAAATAACAAAAAAATTTTTTTTTTAATCGAGTAGTTATTTGTTAAACTATTACAGTAGCTGTACGGAGAAGAGTGTGCCTAGAAGCAACAGTGATTTTGCATACCTAACCGAGAATAAGAGTATTACTGGTACGGTATAAGATATAAGGTACTTGGTAGCAGAATTGGTATTAGTTATTTTCTTGAACGCTCCCTTGTAGTACTCAGTGGTACGGTCGTGTGTATTATATACCGGTAGTTGGGCTGTGAACGTGACCTTAGCCTCGGAAGTTACCTCCTGGGGCGAGGAGTATATTCTTCGCCTCCATCGTCCACTTTTCATGACGCACTTGCATGAAAATCCCACGAGATATTTTATTATTATTATCATTATCATTACCATTACCATTAAATTATTTTTTTTTTAAATTACTCGAGTAATTTGAGGTCAACTTTTTATTTTTTTTAATAACCTTGTTCAGGTGACAAACTTGTCCTTAAATTTTTATTTATTTTTTTTTTTATTATTTGAGTAAATAAAATTTTTAATACATTTTTTTTATGTATGGGATTTTTTATTGCAGATAATAATAATAATAATAAATAATTACAACAGAAATAGAAGATAGATATTATCTTAAAAAAGTATGTGTAAAAATATATTAAACATGATAACAAACCCCGACTGTGAGTGGACAGTAACATTGATATAAATCTGGATTAATTCAATGGCTGCTCGAATCAGAATAACGATCAAGGATTATTTGCATACATATTGGCATCGCCCGAGACCTTCACGTGTCTTTATAATTTTTTCCTTTCCTCTTTTAACATAGTTTTGTTATTATTTTATTTAATTATTCAAAGTATACTATACTCTTCCTTATTTCCCCAACATTCAATTCCTTCGGACAATAGTTTACTTCGGAATTTATTTTTTTATCCAAAGAATATAAAATAAAGAAAATGATATAAATATACAAGCTATACCGGCAGCACAGCATCTGAAGTATCATTGTAGTGAAGATAAAAACAATAGCCCTGCGTGGTGCCGTACGTGGGGTTTTATATCCTATATGGTACATAATATACAGTGACTGTCCACTGGCAAGTAGTTATATTACGTTAGTTGTTTTTACAGAGGTCATATCCCGTTTAAACCCCTTGACCTCTGGCTTCTTGTTCCCATAACGTGGTCCTAGTTTTGTTTTTGTAAATTATAAAAAACAAAAGTTTAAAATTCTTTTTATATTACAATAATAATTATTCAATAAATTCTGAACTGAAATTTAAAATTATCTTTATTAGAAATTAGATTTTTTTCATATTATTTTCTATAACCATCAAATTGTTGAGTAAATTCGGTAGGGTTTGTTGTAGTTTCGACAAAAGGAATTGAAGTTTCTTCGAAAAATATTGTACATTTCGAAAACTGGATTCTGTTCGAATAAAATAACTTAATCTTGAAAAAATTTCCTGTGATTTTGATAGATTTGTTTGTATTTTTGACACCTGTCGTTGAAAAACCAATTGAAATTTTTGTAATTTTGGTGCAATTTGCCGAAGTTTTGTTACAATTGTCGTTTTGTTCATTTTAGTTGTTTGTACAATCGGTAAAATTTTTCCCAATTTCTTCAAATGTTGCTCAAGTTTCGGCAAACTTTCTTTAAATTTCGGTATAATATTTTCTTGCTTCGATAAACTATTTTGAAGATCCATCATAATCTCTTTTCGTTCAGTTTTCAATTTACGAAGTAATTTTTGTATAATGTCTAGAATTTTTAAAAAATTTTTTTGTAATTTTAATAAATAATAGTTGACATTCGGTATTATCAATTGTAGTTCCAGTCGATTTATTTGCAGATTCCGCATATTCTTTCGCAATCTCTTAACGACTTTCGTACTTTCAGTAGAATTTTTAGTCACTTCACTAGAATCCTTTAGAATTTCCATAAGATTCAAAGTTATTTCAGTAAAATCCATTGAATTTTCTTGTTTTGAATTTGATGAATTTGTTGAAGAATTTATCGGAAATTCATAAAAATTTGATACATCTTCAGTGGAATTTATTGAAGTTTTAACATCAATTCCAGTATTTTGAGTTGAATTTTTAAACGTTTCATCAGAATCTCCTTTTACTTGAGAATTTCTGATCGACGTTTCCAAAACACTCAATGATACGTCTTTTAAAGTCTCTATAATTTCATCAAAGTCTGTTGAATCTCCACTAGAATTTGTTTTAACTTCTTCAGAATTGATTACATTCTTTGTAGAATTTATTGAAACTACATCAAAACTCGATGGTTCTTCAATTTCATCAAAATCGATTGAATCTTCAGTAAAATTAGTAATAATTTCCCCAGAGTTGATCAAATCCTTTGTAGAATTTGTTGAAACAATAGAATCTGTCGTAGTTTCAATTCTTTCGGTGGTAGTTTCATTACTCGGTAAATTAAAGCTACTCAAACGATTTCTTCTCGCCACGAATTCGTTCATTCTGTTCTTAAAATATTGATCTTCCTCCAAGTTTTCAACCATCACCCCACCAAAAACAACAACAAAACTTACAACAATCACAATTTTAAACATTGTTAATTCCAATCAAACACGCAGCAGATCACTGAACAAACTAAATATATTTTTTACGACTCAATTAAGAAAAGAGAACGGTTTATTTTTTTCAAGTAACCCAGGTCACTAGCCGATTAGTTAAAATTTAATCACTAGTCATTAAATTAATAACCAAAAAAAATGATAATAATTAACTATAACACATAAAACGTGTTATTACTCGTTACCTCCAAGAACAAAAGTCAATTAGTAGAAGTATTAATTGATAAGCTCTTCCTTGATTAAGAATCATCAGCTATGTTATTATTAAAAATAATAACATAAATTTTTTCAAGGCAATAATTACCAATTGACAAAACTCGATAAATGTAAAAATTCTAGACAAATTGTCCAGCTTGACATCTGTACTTGCTTAATGCTTATCCTTATCAATGATCATCCCACGAGCATTGGTTATTATTACAAGTAAAACTCGGGCTTTAATATAATCTTATATCCAGCGAATTCCAACGGAATTTAATCTTACTAATTAGCAAATTAAAAGAGTAAGAAATACACCGTTTGAAGCAATCTCGTCATCGTCATCGAGGACCACGTTTTCCTTGCTCGGACTATTTCTTGGGCATCTTCTCTAGCACCCCCTTGTTAATACCTTCCTTCCCCTTGTTCATACACACATAACCACATAACACATTATCCGGCTGATATCTCGGAGAACTATCGGTCCTTATTAGAAGCTACAAAGCTACAACCTACAACTTCCAAGGACCTACGTACTTTACTTTTTTATCAAATATGTCCAAGCCCCCTCTAATTGGAACACGATTCTGACCCTTACCTGCAAACAGCGACAATATTTATTTCTACTACTTACATCTTTCCTATTTTTTATCGTCTTTTTTAGGATATTTCAAGTTTGTTAATTAATTGATTTCATTCAAAGATTTTCTTTTTTTAAATGATCATATAATTTTTTTAAATCTTGCTCGCATTTTTTTTTTTACTCTTATAATTTTGCCTGGCTAAAATAATTTATATTGTACAGATAATTAAACAAAAATTAATAATTTACAAAAGAAAAAAAAATTTCCTCTTTATTTTATCAATTAAAAATATTTTTTATCAAAATTTTAATTTTAAAAAATTTTTATTCTTCTACCGAGCGGTTTTTTATGTATTAAAGAAAAAAAAATTAAACCAAACCAAAACGAAAGATAAAATACAACTTAGCAAGTGACTTACGCGTCCAGGTTATGATAAATAAATCTACGCAACGCATTATGCGCCGGGTTTCTCACTGTCTCCCGCATGATTAATGCACACGTACATAAGTACAACCACCACCTACTTGTTTAAAAGTAAAATATAAAATAAAACTCATTAAACTTAAATTCCTTAGTAAGTAAAAAGAAAAAATAAATCCATTTGCTGGATGGATTTTAACAAAATTAAAAAAATGTTCCAGACAACTTAACTTTATCGAACGGAGTAAGTCGTTAAAAATATCTGGTAATTAAGGGAGATTAAGATCTCGGGTGTAAATCGCCGGACTTAAACTTGGTCTCTGCTCGTATGTAATACATACATGCATACATCGATGAAGTAAAGCCGAGTATGTACAAGTCGGTGGTTTCTTTCCCAAAGAAAATAAATAAGACGCGATGTAAATAAAGGGCGGGTGGATATAATAGAAAAAGAAGGTACATATCTGCATCTCGGAAGTTTAAACTCTTGTGTAGAAATAGTATATACTACACTTAATGTAACTATAGTAGAGATTTCTGCAGAAAAGGAATAAATCAGATCGACAGGAGAAGTTTTATCGAGATATAATATAAACACGAATAGAACGCATGAGAGAGAGCAGAGTCTCAGAGCAGAAATCTCAGATTTAACTATTTACTCTTTACTTCTTACTCCTTATATTACCTATCCTATAGGAAGAGAGTACTAGACAGAATGGCTTTGTCTTTATCCATTAAACGGGGAACTCTCTCTCTCTTTCTCCCTTGACCTATGCAGCTCGCGGTTAAACGCGTGGGTTAGCGGAAACCGTTACGAATAAATTCCGAGTTGAGCAGAGCGTTCGATTCATCAAAATGTCTTAACTTATTTTATTTTCGGTCATATAAATTCTCAACTACGGGGATTATCGTTTGTAAAATCGGGATTTTTAGAAATTTAACATCAATGTTTTTTATTTTTTTGTCGAGATTGTGATTAATCGGCTTCAATGTTTGTCTATTGATCCTTGGAATTATTCACTGGGAGTTTTTAGTTGGGGATTTACATAATTTGGTAGAAAACTTTTGGATAGTATGAAAAATGATGTAAGTCTAAATATTTAAAAAGAAGTGAATTTTTTTTATAAAAAATTGTATGAATGATTTTTTTAATTTTTTTAATGGAGTAAAAAAAATTTATTTGTTTAAAAAAAAATTGTAAAAGATTTTTTAGTATTGTTTATTTTTGGATTGTTTTTAACAATGAAAAAATAGAAAAATTTAATGAAAAATTATCAATTTGAAAAAAAATTTATTTGTTTAAAAAAAAATTGTAAAAGATTTTTTAGTATAAAAATTGTTTATTTTTGGATTATTTTGAACAATGAAAAAATGGAAAAAAAAATTTTCTGAAAAATTATTAACTTGAAAAAAAATTTAGAATTGTTAAAAAAAAATAAATTTATCAGTTTTGTCCTTGTATTTCCATATAAACACACACCACCCGACACCTAATAAAAAAAAAGTGAGGAAGTAAAGAACCCAGTAGTGAGTAGTCAGTAGTGTAATAATTTTTTTGACACTGATTTAAATCACGGGCAATTATTTAATCAGTTATTATTGCGTGTTCCTGCCTTTAGAGGGATATATTCTGTAATTACGGTTATTTTATTATTATTCTCAACTCTTACTAAATTTTTGGGTTATTATGCAGGCACTAATTTAACTTGATTAATATAACGGTAACCGTGTAGTAAGATAATTATTTAAAAAAGAATAAAAAAATCAACGTATCCGATCAAAATCGGGATCGGGTTTGAGGTCAATAAAAATTACACACATAATGTAACATTAACATTAACAATAAAAATAGTTATCGATCAGGCAAGCGAGTTTGTATTGACTGAAAGCCGTGAGTAATAAAGTGTCATGGAAAAGAGCGGAGGTGAAAAATGGATGTTGCTCCTCCTCGGTTGGATTGGAGCAGCATCCCGGCCCATACATACACAACAACATACAACATACAACATACAACATACAACATTCAAGACATAATATAAGAATAAGAATCCAACTGGATAAAGGAGTGCCGTAGGTGACTTGCAGACTTTAGTCAGCCAGTGTAAAATGACTGAGTGAATAAATAAAATAAAGATGAACAAAAAGTATCTTGTTCTAAAGCTGAGCAAAGGTAAACCGACAGACACATGTGAGGGCACTTATAGCCCCCTTTCCCTTCCTTCTTACCCTCACCCTTAGTCTTAGCCTTAGCCTTGGAATGAAGGGCAGAGAAGGAGGATCAGACTCACGAGGTCTTGAGCTAAACTTTGAGAAAAAGCAGAACTAATTTACCGGAAATTGTCTACTTTGTTTATTTTTTTAGGCTCGTTTGCTCGGATAAAAGCATTTGCTTTATCATCGATTGATTAAAAATTTTTTTAATAAAGTTAATGCCATCATTATTATTATTATTGTCGTTAAATATTAATTTTTATGTTTACAATATCCTTTTCTATATTAATATTTCTCGTGAATAAATTTACATAGAAACAACTTTGATTATTTTAGACAGCGTCCTTTCTCTTTCGTTTGTGTTTGTATTATATTATATTATATTGTATATTAATATTCCTCTACTCAGGAAATATAATATGTGATTTATGATTATGAGTTATGAATATTATTTATCATTATCATTTATTGAAATTCTAGATGAGTCACTAAGGAATTCACGGGCACGTTTATCTGAAATTGCTCGGGACGAAATATTTTTTTAAATTATTTGTTTTTTTAGTTAAAATTTACTCCGATTAGGCTTGTAAGTCTTGTAATTTAGTTACTGCCTGGCTAGCTTTCGTAAGATAAAGATAAATAATAAAAATGACCTAGAACAAATTTGGACGGAATTATCTCCGGTCTTGAGCTTAAGGTTTGTTTGAAAATTAAGTTAGGAATTTTTTTATCTTTAAAATAAATGGAGCTAAATTATTACTGTCAGAAATTAAGTTTTAAAAAATTTATAAAAATTTTTTAAAGTCTGCAATTTTTATTAAATTTATTTCAAAATTAAATTAATTATTTAAAATAATTTTTCTAGAAAAAAGAAACTTGATAAAACAATAAATTTTAGTACTATTAAAAAAAAAAAGCTGGAAGTTTAAAATTTTAATTTTTTACTTCTAAAAATTTTGTATTATACATATTTATTATTTAAATATTTATAGAGCTGCAAGAATAATAAATAATAAAAATTTGAACTCCAAGATTTAAAAAAGCATAAACGTGACTAATTAATAATTGTAAAAAAAATTATTGCAAAACTGGGGACAAAAATGAACATTTCACTACTGATATTGATATAACAAAAAAAATGAATGAGCAACGGCACGAGTTTGTCTCGATACGTGAGACAGTCTCTCTTGCAGCTTCTATCGGTGATGTAACAAATGAGACAGTGAGCTTACCAAAGTGAGAGTTTGACTGGGAAAACAATATATATAAATATATAAATATATAGATATATATTTCAGTACACTTAGATAAGTGAATAGTTATCCAGATACAAGTAGAGTGTTCGATAGAGATCGTGAGAGGGCGTGTGAATGCGTCTATTAATCCAAAGCAAAACTGGCCCTGTAAATTAACCGCTCGTAAATCAACAATATTTATTATTTAACAATGATAATTTTAATAACTAAACAAAACAGACTAGAACAATAAATAAATAATTTAAAATATAAATATATACTGAATTATGTTTGTATTACAAAGAGCAAGTCATAGGGAGTCATGGGAAATATTAAACATAAATAATAAAGTAAAAAAAGAACAAGGAGAAAAGCAAGGGTTTCGGTTCGACATATCAGCCCGAGGTGGTCACGAGTCCAAGAGGGCCCACTAGAGTGGGTGGGACCCCCTTTAGCATCGTGATCTTTTTCTTTACCTCATTCTTTATTTCTTGTTTCGTTCTTCTAAAGCCCTTCCACGGTATTCTTCTTTCTTCTTTCTTCGTTCCTCCTTCTTTTTCTTACTTCTGCCTCTACTGAACTCTCTTCTGGTACCAGAAGACCGAGACTTATACCTTATACCTAACCCCCTTGCTCTCCTCTCACCGATACGAGTTCTACACGACCTCCCACTCAGGTTAAACGTCGCCGAACACCAAAGAGTCCCTGGTAATCTTACAGAGTTTCCAATTTTGTAGGTGACAGTTTAGTCGTACCTTCACTTTTTTTATTTTAATCACAAAAAATAATGGTCAATTTTAAAAAAAATTTCCAAGTTGAATTAAAATTCAAAGCTACTTAAAAATATTTTATTTTAAAGCTTTAAATAAATTAAATTATTTTTTTTTTTATTTTTTAAAAATAAATTTAATGACATTTTTCCAAAATTTTCAGTCAAAAAAATTTTTCAACTTTATTTTATTTTAAAATTAAAAAATTTTTTTTTTTTTACATTTTTACCATTTTTATATTTATTTTTTTTTCTTAACTAAAACTTGTAAAAAATCTTACAATTTTTCATTTTTTCTCTGATTTTTAAATGAAAATTAAAAATTCTAATCCAGCGATTGTTTTATTATTTTAAAAAGGCAAAAAATATTTTTTTTAATGTATTTCAAAGTGTATTTAACAATTCAAATAAACCCTCCTTCAATATCTCCAATAATAATCCCATAAAAACTGATTAAAAGTAGAATACTGCCTTAAATAACTATAGTTTATAAAGCTACGGCTGATGAGTATGTACCAAGTACGCATGTATGCAAATAACCAAGGGCACACCCACATTGGGTTGCCTCCTCTTGAGGCTGAAGTACTCGTATGATATTCAAAAGAGCTGGAGAATAGATACGAGGGCCTGAGCCTGAGTCTGGGTCTATACTAGCGAAACTTAATGCCCCGTACGAATAAAATAAAACTAAAAAATGAATAAATAAATAAAAAGAATTTCGAATGAAAATAAGAATAAGAATAAGAATTGTTTGGAGAGCTGGCTGGAGGACTATGGATCTGTGTATGTGTGTCTCGTCTCGATTCTCAAGTCGTCTCATTCTCCGGAGCTCTTAGAAGGAAGATAAAGCGGGCGTGATAGCACTCACTTCTCTCTTATAAACCTCCTACGGGTTCTTGTTTTGACACCGGCTCTCCTCTTTGTTTCTCATTTTTTATTTCAGCTTCTCAGCGTCTTCTCATCTTATATTCCTACTCCTTTCTTTACTTTACTTTGCTTATATTCTTATGGTCTTCTTATGTATATATATATATATATATATACTAAGAATCACGATAAATCTATCCTATCCAGCGAGCTCTTTATTTATTTTTTATTTTATTCATCTCAAAGTATCGTATGATGCGGCAAGACCAACCGCAATATCAAGTACTGTCTTGTTCATTCTCTTTCCTGAGCCACAGCCACCACTGGACCACGTACATAACGCGATATCAGTCCTGAAAGACCGTCGACCTGGAAACATCTTGTCTCACGGGATCGATGTCTCTCGAGTCTCCAATCGCCCGAGAAAATCCCTTATTTTTGCTTTTTTGTCCATTGAAAATATTATATTTGATATTTTTTCATAAAACCGCTGAATTTTTATTTTTTAAATAATTTTTTAAAGTAGCTAAAGCTTTTTATATTTATTTAATTTTATCAAAATTAAAAAATAAATTTTTTTTTCGACCTCTACTCAATTTTTTTTTTTTTAATTTCTATAAGGAATTCTTTTTTATACAAATTTATTTGTTAAAAAAATAATAAAAATTTTCAAATATTTAGTATTAATTTTATTTTGATACTGACAAATTTTTTTTAATGTTTGTTTTAAAAATTTGTAATTTTTTTTAGTAAATACCAATTTTAAATGATAAATATTTATTTATAAAATAAAATATCACGTGACAAAAAATTCAAAAATTATTTTAGGATTCGTATAAACATTTGACGCCTTTAAAAAAATAAAAAACAATATATATTTTTATTTGTAAACGTCCATAACAATACAATACCACTGAACAGGTTCTATTGTTCTTAAACATAAACCTCGTGTGTAAAAAAAACACGTGAGTCTGGTTATATTATGCTTAGTCTATCGTTAAATCAGCAAACCCTGTCGGCGGTTGAGTTTAAAACCAAATAAATAAATAAATAAATAAATAAATAAAACAATTTTCGCCCTGTTTTATTAACAGCGAAAATATTTAGTTATTTAAAAATAACTAACCCTAAAGGAGCTTACTGGTGGCCGTTGGCAACTTAAAGAGACTAGTTTGCGTGCCTTAGAGACGGCCCGGCATGCGAAAACAACCTGTTGATTGTCTTATAGCTAACCTGTTGCCGGTGTTGACTGTCTTTCTTCAGAGTTAGGTCTTGTCGATCAACTGGCTCTCTAAACAAAACTATCCTCTTGTCTGGTCCCTCTTATCCAATTCCTCCCTCATCTTAAACTGCTCTCTTTTGGCATACTTGCCCTGCAATCCGCAATCTCCGCATATTTTTGTCAAGGGCCCGTTCTTCTTTTCAGTCTTTCTCAAAACGACCGCCATCAAAGGACCTTAAAACCGATCCGCTTACTACCAGCTATTCATCCATCCACCCACATCCATCCACTTTCGTTCATATATGTACTTTCATCTGTGTATATGGTTATAAATTCGTCGATAGGCTGGTTAATTAAATTCAACAAATGTCAAATCGCAGACGACTGATCAAGGTCAAAACTACCTTATATTTTATTTTATAAATAACAATAATAATTATTATTTAAAAATCAAATTACTTTTATGAAAAAAAAAAATATTTTATACAATAAACTTCATTGCTCTACTTATACATTTTTAATAATAATAATATAGCTATTTTTTTAATTGACTATTATTTTGATTATTAAATTTTATAAAATAAATTTCATTGCTCCATTTCAATTCTCTTAAATTAAAAAAAATTAATTAAACATTAAAGAGCACTGACATAAAATTCTAAGCTAAAGGATCTATGTATATTTATATAAACACTTCAAAAAAGGCATTGAGACCATTAGGTGTCTTTAACGAGTACTAAATATCACGCTGAAATGATCATACCATAAATAGAGCTAGGGATAGCGATCAAAAATTTAAAATATATACTCCTCAGTTCTTATTAATAACTCGAATTTCCTCATAGATAATGTATAAAAAACCTAACGGTAAAAGTATCAATTATTCTCACTATTTAAATACTTATTTCATTAACTAACCCAAATAACAAATACATCATAAACTAACATCTCATCAATTCAAATCAATTAGACAACACTATCAATTAAATCTTCTGTAAAAAATCAATTGCATCTTTCAATATTTCTTTTTAATTTTTTGACAATCTCAAAAGACCACTTTTTTTAAAAAATTCATTTTTTTCTTTCATATTTTAAGTGTTATAATTTTTATTTTTCCCAAATTAACATCAACACATCCAAGGATAATGTTCCCCTAGGATTAGCAAACCCAAAAAGACAAATTTTTCCGGATACCCCGCAGAGAGATTGAGTCTCGTGACCACCCGTTGCCTGCTCGTGTCTGCGCATCTTACCTTACATCTGATTTCAAAAACCAACAACCTCGCATTATTATACGGGACTTAAACTATTTCAATAGAACAATTAAATAACAGTGTCTCCCATTTCCCGCCTGCACTGTAATACAATAAAATCCTATCCTATCCTTTCATCCCTCGTTCTCAAGGATTTGAATCCTAATCTTAGACCCATAAAAGAGTACCAGTGTACCATTTCTCTCAAACTTTGATCCAAGAGTGAAACAAATCATCCAAATTTAGCAGAAAAGCAATTAATATGTAGATAATATAATTATTAATCCAAGTACAAAGGATAAAAATGAAAATAAAAATAATACTGTAATAGATTGAGAGTCACTGTTAACCATAGTCAGCGGCATGAGAATTTTCCCACAGTCCCCACCATTTATCGGGGCCGCCTCAGGACGCACACCCGCTCTCGCAACGTTGCCACACCTCATCCGAGCAAGACCCTTTCTTTCTCTCTCTAAGCGTGCTCGACAGGGACAACACCAAAGAAAATAAGATAAACACCCGGCTAAAGAGCGAATGAGACAGAAATAAAAACAGGGATGGAAATCCACGGCTCCAGCCAGAAAGAGATGGAAATACGCCGACATATGTGTGTATAACCCGACACTCTACACACATGTGATATGTGGACGTGCACGCGCACAAATTTATCTACTATACACTAATACTGATATGATGCGATGTGTTGTATTGATATAAAGAAGGTTGTGTGTGTTTGTGCTGTGGAAGATGCTGATGCTGATGGTTGAGGAGCGAGAAAGACACCCGTCCCTTCTCTGGACCAGACACCGGACCCCAATAGCTTTTCGATACGATGTGTATGTGGTTTAGTTTATTTTTTTGGGATTATGCTCCGGGATCTTTTCTATATGTTCATGCTCAAGAATTTAAGAAACACCCGGATTTAAGAATTCGGCAAATAAAATTCTATACCACGATTTTCAATTATATTTAGATGGATACATTGTAAGTAAAAGATCTTCAATTGGGGATGTGCTACTACTTCAAAAGTAGATCAGTTGGAAGATTTTTATTATGATTTTGGAGTAAAGATTTTTATTTTATTGTGGTAAACTTTTTTTCAAAAATATTTGTTGAAAATTCCGTCTAAGAAATAAAAAAAATTTTAAGGATGCAATTTTAGAATTTTTTAATTTATTTCTAAATTATAAATGTTATATTTCTTCTTTTTCTTCTTGAAGTTAAAATTACTCCAACAGTCCAAATAATTGAAAAACTAACGAGCTATTTCTCCCAAAAAAACTTTTCTCCAAAACCATTAAAGCCACACAACTAAATGGAAAGCATTTTTTGCATAAAAAAGATAAAAACCGAGAAGCCGTTGTCCTGTTTCGAGAACCGGAAGGAATGAAAAATAAAGAAGAGAAAAGCATGCGTCCGACAGTTTGGAAATATTTTCGTACAGGCTCCTGAGTGCCGAACCAGGTTCAAAAATCTCAAACTTATACATCGCACACCTATGGGTTGTCAATTAAATAAAAAATAAAATAAAAACTATTAGAGCCTTCCTTAGCTGCGAATAAGTAAATGAATCGATGATAGTGTCTATCTATACAAAAAAATGTTCTTGAATCAAGTATATAATTTTGAAGAACTTAATATTCTTGATTTAAGGAAATTTTACTTGATTCAAGACAATTATCCTCTTCAAAATTATATTTTTGGTTCAAGAATTTTTCTCTTGAATCAAGTTAATTTTTTTTTCAGTGTACATTACGTATAATATAAAATGTAACATATGTGTACTTGAGCTCATATTAACAAATACTATACAGATTCACATATGGAGGCTCTAATGTTATTTAGTAATGTAACAAACGAGAACTGAGCCGAAAGGAGAACGCTCGAATCGCGGATCGCGAGTAGAGGGATGTAGATGCTTTTATATATGTGTATATATATTTTTCTACCTTAGTAATATAATGTATGTAGTTGTAGTCGATCTGAAGGATGAGAATAGAGTATGTATAATATAAATATATGAAAGGGAGGGAGGGATAAGACGTCGGTAAAGAGAGAAGAGAATAATACATAGCACACGTATGTAGGATGTATATGTAAGGAATAAGAGGGAAGAAACTGAATAACCACGGACAATCGCAATTATGGGGGACCGCCGTTGATTTATAAGTAGCGGGTTCGTTTCTTCCGTCCGACGCACCTACGCCTTCTTCACCATCAGAGCACACTTCGTAGATTATTTTATTTTATTTTATTGTACTTCAATACTTTTTTGTTTTTGACTTTTTCTGTCTCGTTCAATTCGATTTTGCTGCTATTTTTATTTTTATTTCATCGCCTTTTACTCCAGCTCTGGAGTCTCCAGTTGTATAAAGTATGGACCGTTTAAGGCCTTGTATGCTCACATGCCCATGCCCATGCTTTAACATTCGCGAGTCCGATACCTGATAAATAAAATCGAGATAAAAAAATATTCGGGGAATTGTTCCAGGGACAGGAATAAGAATAAGGTTATGGAAATAAGAATAAGGGTGAGCTTTAGATTTCTCATTTTTTAATAATAATAATAATAATAATAATAATTTATCTAAAAGTCGGTTTTTTATAGCGTTTGATTATTAATGGGCTTCATTCTCGTATCGACAGCGACAGATTAAATAGTTGTGAGTTTCAGTTTAGATTGTTAGTTTTTAGCCAGTCGGCTGCAGAAAGTCCTGGGTTGTCGAGTAAAAAATAAAATAAAAATATAAAGTAACTA
This sequence comes from Cotesia congregata, assembly GCA_905319865.3. Taxonomy (NCBI): domain Eukaryota; kingdom Metazoa; phylum Arthropoda; class Insecta; order Hymenoptera; family Braconidae; genus Cotesia; species Cotesia congregata. The sequence continues at coordinate 1,569,673 of CAJNRD030001121.1, forward strand.
TTGCTCATGCCCATGCCCATCGGTTGGCAAAAACTGTCGGAACGAATTCGCGGGCAAATATGTGCGATAGTGACTGGCAGAAAGCGGACTCTTTTGTTCTTACCGGTTTTGTATTGTGTATCGATAGTCGTAAGAATCGATTCGCCAAGCTTTTGTAAATCGTAAGACATTTTTATTTTCATTTCATTTTATTTTTTATTTTATTTATATAAACAATAACAAACTAATGGTATTTCAATAAATATTCTGGGCGTTTGTAATAAAATAGAAAATTTTTCAAGTATTTTATGCATCAAATTTTTTCATAAAAAACAATTAATTTTTTAATATGATACTTTGATTTATTTTCTACAAATAAATTTTTTTAAAATTAATTTAATTTGAATTGTAATACTTGAATTTATTTATTTTAAAAAATTTTCTTAATTAAAAATAAATTCCCCAGAATAAATTTCCGAAGTGAAAAATGACAACCCACGAGTTAATAAAACTGAAGAATTTAAATATTAACCATTAACCAAAAAAAAGAAAAAAATTATAATATTATTCAGTAAAAAAGGCCCGCGTTAATATTAATGTTATCTTATAGCTTATTATATAGCTCCAGCTCTCGCTGGGCTGTATAATAAAGTCGTGGACCCTTAAGAACACGAGTAGAGAAATAGTTTTAAGTATTAAGTAGTTTTATAGTTCCCGATACGAGAACAGTGTATGGATAAAGTGTTTAAACTACCACATTTACACTCTACACTAGTTTGTCTCACACATTACACGTATAATATTATATTTGTCCAATCCAGTGATGTATAATCGTATAATAATGTTTCGTCTATACTAATATACCATAATATAGTATAGAACATCCTAAGCATTGCTGAATTATTCAAGTATTTGCTTATTGAGCACATGTGTGTGTGTGTGTGTGTCTTTTATTTACATGTGTGTAGAATATAGTATACGGGATTGGATAGTTAAGCTGCCCTATCGGGTATAAATTATGCGGGCCATTAGATGCTAACTATGGTCCACGAGTAGGTATGCATCACCCACTAAGGCCAGCATATTTTTATTCGATACTTTTTTGTAATACCTCCATTCCAAATCACATTTTTATTTATTTCCTTGGAATAATAAATTTTATTTTTATTTTTCTGGTCGAATGCTTCTGGCTTTTAACTAATCATTTCACGCGTCTAATCGTATAGATCTTTTTTGTTAGATATTTGTTGTTTAACTTTAAACTACAACATTTTTGGCGTGTCTTGAATCGTTTAATCGAATTGAATCTAGAAATATTTAGGCAAATTTTTATAAATTCTGCATCCGCAGTCTAAATTTTAGTCCACTCTAAATTATTTCCTAAACTTTCTTTTAAAACTAACTTCTCAGTTTAAGGGAAGAAATAAAAACTAAAATAAATTTTTCTGGATCAAACATAAAATGTCTTTTTTCTCACAAAACCAATAATCACAATCTCTCGTTTGAATGCTGAGAAAAAACGGCAATTGGTCGCAAAATTTCTCACCAATTAAAAAAACTTTCTTCAAGCCAATTTTCGCGTAGTGTGAACCAATTAATTACCTATAACAACCGATCGCTGAGTTTGATGTGAGAACTAAACAGCAAACATGTAAAAAAGCGTGTTTTTTTTATTAAAAACAAAGACTTGGAATAAATTTCGCGGGGTCTGAGCACGTGAGAGCGCTCAGCTTGTTAATTTAATTATTATATATTTTATTATTTCTCCTCTTGGTTTAGTATTTGTGAGAATAGCGATAATTATAAAAAATATATGGAAGTTGAAGTTAATAACCGGGTAAAAGCATTATAAACAAATAAAACTAGGTATAACATTGCATAGAGTATAGAGTGTGTTACATATAGTTCATTGAAGCAACTAAGCCGGAAAGGAAGTCGGTAGGAAGGAAGGTATCGTTTCCTCGTTATCTTCTCGACTTTCGCGGTTTTGTTTCCCACGTTCTTGCTATCGTATCCATGATTACACTTTATAATATTTTATACTTTAGATATATCCATACTAGCACACACTCACAATCATATAAATAAATAAATAATTTAGGAAGGAAATTAAAGCAAAACTCTCATCTTTATCAATTATACCCAACACCTCCTCTGCTTATCAAACTCCGTTTATTTCTGTGGTTAATTCATTTCCTTCCTTCGCTTAGAAGTCTATCCAAAAATTTCTCATTATTTTTCTATCAAACAAAACAAAAAAATAATTGCGCAAATTTAAATTAAACGGGATAATTTTTATTGACGGTCATGACTTTCAAGGTCTGGTTGAATAAATCAATTTAATGGTTGTAAATAAATAAAAAAATGCATGTTTAATTAAGACATCAACTTCAGTACAAGGTCAGCCCATTGAAAATTCCTTAGTTTATTATTTAAAAAATTACCAAGCTCTCATCTTATTTTTAAGAATATAAACAAAGATAATAAAAAAAAAATCATTTCTTGGCTCTGATAATCTGGACTAATTTATTTGTTTATTTACTTTCAGGGTTCAGAGGCCAACACTGCGAAGAGAACATCGACGACTGCATAGGAAACCTGTGTCAGAATGGCGCGACATGTGTGGACCGAGTTAATGAGTACGCATGTCTATGTCCGCCGACATTCAGAGGACCGCAGTGTGAAACTGACGTTGACGAGTGCTCGGTCCGCCCTTCTATTTGTCACAATGGCGGGACTTGCACCAATTCGCATGGAAGTTACTCCTGCATATGTGTTAACGGCTGGACTGGAGCTGACTGCAGTATCAATATCGACGATTGTAATGCAGCGGCTTGCTTCAATGGCGCTACTTGCATCGACCGCGTTGGCAGTTTTTACTGCCAGTGCACTCCCGGAAAGACTGGTACGATTTTATTGATAATTTCATTTAATTTAACCTATAAGGACCTTATCAGTAGCTTTACAACCCAAAAGATCGATTAGTCTTTGGTTTTAAGTCCTCGACAAGATGGCAGGGGTCACTTGAAATGGCGGAGATTTGAATTTTATAAGCGCGGGAAATTCAAATTTTTCAAAATAAAATAAATTAAAAATCATTTTCCCAATGAAAAAAAAAAAATATATAATAAAAAATGTATAGTAAATATATTTTTAATAACTAACTTTTGGCCAATTTTTATATATATTTTAGATATATTCAAGATATATCTTAAAATACATAGCTAAAAATATGAAAAAAATATATTTTGAATATATTTACTATACATAATTTGTATATATTTATATATTTTTTATGTATTTCGACACATATTTTTTTTTCATGGGGGTTATTTTTCAAGTAATAAATTAAAGTAGAATTAAAGTCATATAAATAAATTTATCTTTAGACAAAATAAAAATAAATCAGCAAGCACTGTATTGAATAGAAAACTAGACCTCGGAACGCAGGTGTGTTTATCTCGATAGTTTTCATCAAGCATCTCCTTATTAGATTCACCCGAGGTCGCCGTATAGTCTCTTAGTCTAGCAAGTAGTAGCAGCAATAACATAACGACAGATGTCTCCTGAATTCTCAACTAATGTTTGTCCACTTATCCTCAAGTCTGAGTCTTGAATCTCAACTCGAGAGTAAACATTTTATTTTTTTGCACTACCAACATTCTTATAATCCACATTTCTACAGAAGATACATACATACATACATCCATACCTACGACGGATTACAATTGACGGGTGATTAGAACTCTTGAAAGTTGATAAACAAGTGGAAGTAAAGGCTGCAGTCTCTATATCTAGTCTCTCTATTCACCAGAAACAGATACTATATGTTTATAAATAAAAGACAATATAATAATAACATGTGTTGTATTATATATACGAGAAGAAAAGAGTTAATGTAATTTATCGGGAGTATTATTTGTCGGTAAACACTTTGTAACTCTGTAAATGTATATAAAAGCGGGCCCCCCATGCATCAGATCGTATATATCGGGATTCAATTTTATTATTCAATTCCTCACAATACGAGTTAAGATTAAAGAGTTTATATTTATAAATATATATATATACGGAATACCAGTGTCTTTAAATTTTATTTTCTATCGTTACGTTTGTTGATCTCCTTCTTTGGCTCCGAGCCTCCAGTCCATCTTTGGTAATCCGCTGACACTTTTGTACTACTAGAGCCTTCGTCATTTACAATTACAACTCATACTGCCTGGGTTTTTACCCAGTTCTACAGTATTTCATTATTTATACTATAAAATATCCAATTTAATTTTATCGATTCAATGCAATGCTTCTGATTTTATTTTATTTTATTTATTAGTTCATTAATTAGGAACTGGCCAGTAGGTGGTTTATACGGTTTATGCTTTTTCAGGTTTGCTATGTCATCTTGATGATGCCTGTACGTCAAATCCATGTCACGAGGGTGCAATATGTAACACAAGTCCCATCAATGGTTTTTATACTTGTGCTTGTGCTTCTGGGTATGAAGGAATCGATTGTTCGCAAGATCAGAACGAGTGTGCTCAAGGTAAGATTTTTTAATTTTTATAAGAAAATTATAATTAATAATTTTTTGGTTAATTTTTTATGGAGTAAAGGAAAAAAATAACTTGATTTTTAATGTTGAATCAAAAATAAATAGCAATTTATTTTTATGAAAATTTTTAAGTGAAAATTATTAATTTTAATATTTAAAATAAATTAAAGGAAATTTCAAATTATAAACCAAGTTTGATCAATAAAAGTTAAAAATTGTAATTGATAAAAATAAAAAAGACCAAAACTTCAAACTTGGAGAAACTCAAATTTTTTTTCAAGTTTAAATTCAAAATATTCAAAGCAACTGAAGCTTAGATAAATAATTATTTAAATTTAGTTAAAAATTTTAATTGAAAAAAATTAAAATTAATAAAATTTTAGTTTAAAAAAGCTCAAATTTTTTTAAAAGCCCAAATTAATAAAATTTAAAGTAATAGTTAAATAATTTAAATGCAGTCAAAAATTCTAATTGATAAAATTAAAACTAGCAAGATTTCAAACTTAAAAAAAGCTCAAATTTTTTTAAAAGTTCAAACACCAAAGACATTCTTACAAACAACATTTCCCTATAAAAACAATAATTACCCATAAAAACTCTATAATCTCCATCTTTTCCGCAAAAAAAAAAAAAAAAAAAAAAAATAAAATAAAATAAAATAAAATCCTAAGAAAATATGATCTTATCTGCATACCGATGCGGGAATCATGATCAAGCCTGAAGCTAAACTGGACGATGAAGAAGCATCTAAAAAAATATATGTCGTGCGACTGTACTCCGGATCGTTATTATCGACGAGTAATCTCATGTCTTATGTGCCCCGGGACACATTCGCGATTGTAAGCTCCCCGCGGGGTTCTTTAATAATCGACGAGCGTCTCAGTCTTACCCCTCGTATTCATCCACTTTTAAAAAAAAAACTCATATGTATACTTATGTAGTTACTTGTAATTATTTTTTAGCCAGAAACCCAGCATTCAATTCTCGGCGATCGTTGTCACCCTTCAAGCCCATCTTTCATTATATCACAAACATTCATGATATTTATAACTTGATTGTACGCTCCGATAATTAATACCAGCAATTATCAATCATTTTATTCAACTCGTTTCTTATTTTTTTGATCAACAGCAGATAAAAAATAATTTTTATTTATTATTTACCGAGTTGAGATAGAAACATCGGAAGAATTTTGTCGAGTAAAAGGTTTCTGGCTAATAATTTGATATGAGATTTATGAATTAATAAGAATTCCAAGAAGCCTTTCGGAGCAATGACGTCGTGGATGTCCGGCGTTGAATTACCCACATGCTTAAACATTAAACAAAAATTCTTTATATATATAAATAAACGCGGAAGAATACGGCTTTAACTTACACATGCCGCTGGCTTAAATTTATAATGTTAAAGATTGGGTCAGAGGCCCCTTACCTTGTACCCGTACCGTCCAAGTAAAGTAAAGGTCCCCGAAAATAAAAAATAAAATAACGAAATCCGAATCTTAAGGACTCGTACCTCTACCGGGAACTTTTATTTTGTATTGCTTCGACTACAGTATGTGTATGTGTAAGTCTAAAGTGTATGGGTCCACGGGCTTGTACTACCTGTCGCGTTAGTAACAAAGGGCCCTATTGTTACGCGAAATTCGGCAACGTCGCCACACGAACAGCTAGTGAGCCGTAAGTTGATACCCCTGGGGGCTTTTTTAACGACCCTCGGGGGTGACCAGGTTCATATAATGCCGTTTTATTATTTATTTACTTATTGAAATTTTTTTTTTTTTAATTTAACAGCAGAAAAGTTTTATATCGACGGTCTAATTAGCAATTGGTCTAACTCCTTATTTTTTAGAAGGTGATTTTTTAGCATTTTGATGTAGCAATAGTCCAATTATAAATTATTTAAATGACCCAAACTAATATATTATACCTCTATTAGATATTAAATGGTTTTTTAAAGTGATAATAAATTTTTAACTAATTGTTTTTTCTAATAAATATTGTAATAAAAATACCAAATAATTAAGCTAGTTTTTTTATTCACAATTTTTAGTGACTTTTAACTGCAGGGTGCTAGTTTAAATTGAAAATAAAATATCCATATAATTTATCCGTGAAAAGTTAAGATATAAAGTCGTTGATTGCAATATAATAGTCATACCTTTAACTTTAAAAATTTTGTCCGACTAGTAATTCCGGACTGACTTAATGCCCACGTGTAAAAGCTTCTCATGAGTTAACTCTCGCTATTATATAGCTACATTATATTGTTACATTCTACACTCTGCATACAAAAGACAGAGCAGACCTAACCAGTTCGTATTATTTTCATGATTTTATTATTTTCCATTCTCGCGTTTGTGTGTGCCGTGAACTCACGCGTCCAAACGATAAAACGCCAGTTTAAGAATATACTTGTACCGCACTTTTATTCAAGCCTTTACCTCTTACTGTGTATCCTTTTTCCACACACATATATAAAGAGTCACATATGTAGATGAAGCTGATGTAAAAAGCAGTTTTATAAGGCTCTGCAATAAACTATCTGCTATTCACTACTCACCAGTTGTATTATACCCAGAGACAATTTATTCACTGTAAATTTACGAGCCTAAAAAATAACACAACATATATTTTTACCGTTCAACGAAATTAAATAACCATTACATTAATAAAAATAAAATTACATCTTTAATAATTGTAATTTCATAAATGGGTACAATGGTAAAAATAAGACTGCAGTTTTTTCCTTTTTCCAATTAAAAAGCACGAATTGCCTCAAGACATTTCTGTTTATAAGTAATTATTATTTATATTCATAATATTGAAGAAAGATCTAATGATTTGTTCAAGTAATGCACTTATAATTACACTCTTTGAGCCAAGTCATGACACTTGATCAAAAGATCAACCATGATGAGAGATCTTTCATCAAGTCTAAGCTTGGAAATTTACTTTATTTATTCTTTAAAAAATGTTATGATGCAAAAAAAAATTAAACTTTACTTAGAATTTATAAAAATTTTTTCTCAGTTTTTATTCAAAAAATTATTAGATCTAAAAATAGTAAAAATAAGATTTTTATTCATTATTAAATCTAAAAGGTTAACAACACTGAAAAAGAAGTAATAAAAATAAAAAATGAAAAATACAAAGCCAAAATAGATGAAACGATATCTCGCCCTGATAAATATAAATCCATTTATACAACGCCTGGATCCGTAATACGAGACACAAAAGCAGTGCTTCTGATTATTAATGAAGTCCTTTTGTTTGGGATTATACCACAGCACAATATAATATAATACAAACCTGCATTGCATCTTACATCCTTATAACTCCTTTAGTACACTCACAAATATACATTATCAAGCCTATAATCAGTAAGGGCTTGGCGATTATTTTTTCACTCCATTAATCCCTTGCATACAAAACTTCACATTATAAAATTGAATGGTAATCATCAATCAAACTCCTATCTAATGACTCAATAAATAACTTTATAATTGCTCAAGCTATCTCTAATCCATCATCTATATAATCTTCTTCCAATAAATATCTCCGAAGTTTCTAAAATCCCGTCATAGAAATTTCTTGCTCTAGAACCAATCTCAACAAGATAATTGATAATTGACTTCTTCCCAATGTCTAAATTAATTCAATTAATGTGTAACAAGCATCAAAACAATTTTAATAATTAATATTTGTGATAAAAAAGCATCTGGATGGGTGACACGCTAAGAGGCATAGCTTTTTCTATAGACAATAATAAAAATAAAACAAACTTAAACTGTATAGATTTAATTGCCAACATGATTGCAATAATCTATTACATGTCCACCGCATTTGAACGTACTTGCAGGAGTGAAAGCACAGTTATAATTCCAGTAACTAAATAAATAAAAAAAAAAAAAAATGATCCGAGGTACGAGCGTGATCAGATTTAAAATTTATTATGGAATTCAGGGTGCGATTATCTGCCCATAGATGGCTACCATTCCTCAGCACTTTTGTCTTCTCGCATACACATGTGTTATTATACTTAACCAGGCTGGTACATACTTAAATGTCGATAAAACCCCTTGAGGGACACGCGATAGAATGAGAAATTTCGCAAAGATTGTATAAGCACATGCACCTGCCATCAATTATCCATCATATTTATTTAATGTGTGCGATCATGTATTATATAGACTTTTCTTTAAGCGATCGGGACGCGCGGTTTTTAGTCCTGTTCTTGGACTTGTTGCTCATGGGAGTATCTTTAATTAAGATTAACATTTATGAGAAGCTAAATTGATGAAGCCATATTTAATTGCAGCCTCTTAAAAGTTATACGTCCACGTATGACTATTTATATTTACTGATTTTTTGTTATTGTGGTGTTATGTCCCGGAGGTTTTATTCTCCTTTATTTATATTCGAGATTATGGTGTCCATTGGTGTGAGGGGTAGATCCCAGACATGTCAAAAGACATTATTAAAGAGTGAGAGAAGAGAAAGAAGAATATAACGCGGGTTTTCGCATACCATTCTCGTGTAATTCGCGTTCGTTTTTTCACGCATTGTAATTGCCAACTCTTGGTCTTGCTCTTATGGTTCATGTATATAGATAGAAAAAAAGAGAGAGAATTATCCATCGTCGCTGAAGATAAAGACAAGAAGAAACACACTGCCAGAACGTGTTTACAGTTCCAGTGGCTGATGCTTGGAGAAATAAATATTTCTGAGATAATGAGATGGTGTGGAGTAATAATCGAAATAAAAGACATAGCAAACTATTAATATGAAAATTCTACAGCTGATAGGAGTGATTGATTCGCGGTAGAGAATGAATTATTAATTTAAGTTTGTTTTTTTTTTTTTGGGACTATTAATCTGAAGAAATTGTTAGATTTTTTTGAGTGATAAAAAAATTAAAAATTCAATTATTGTTGAACAAAATTGAATTAAAAAATTATTATTATTATTATTACTATTATTATTAAATAAATTATTAAATAAAGTTTTTAAAATATAAATAATAATTTCAAAATTATTGCAAAAAAAAAATGTAAAATAATTCAGACCAAGATTCGAACATTGGATCATTAGAGTATCTAACCATGAACTATTATTCCTCCTTAACTCTCATTTGATTTAATAAAATCCTTGTTCAATAATTTTTGCTATAACAATATTATATGGTAGCATTTTAGCATCTCACGGATGAACCTAATTAAATGTTAAAACGTTATTTCAAGTTTAATAACAACCATAATGACCTCTCGAGCACTTTCGCGACTCTGTTATTATCTAGATTGCATATTTTCTGGTGGATTAAGTTCCTGTAGCACAGGAACAAAAATAAATAACTTTACGGAGAATCTTAAATAAATTAAAATAAATCCCAGAGCCTACAAGAAAATTTGCGTTCATTTACTTTGAATCAATCATTCTTAAATATTTATAATTTACAATAAATAATAATATAAAAAAATGAAACTAGCGTAGAGCAAGTTTCCCACAAAGGTGCAGGGATAAATATTTTAAAAAATGTTTTTTCATTAACGAAAGAGTAATTGAATCGAATCGAATGGGAAAGTCGATGCTCTGTTATGGGAGTATTATATATAATAGCAATGTAACATAAGGAGAGTTGAGTCGAGTGATAATTAAAAGGCTTATGGACGCGCGCCGCATGATTAATGCGTCCGTATTCTTTATTCTTTAGTACCTACGTACTAGCCGATGAGTTTTAATGTGTGTACGGCTTATTGAGGATTGTGTTATGTGGATAACTAAGGGAAGAAGAAGCTTCGGTTGTTTATTTGCTAAATACATATACATGCTCCAAAGAGCATCACTCCTTGCGTTTATTGGCTACAAATGCGTCCAGTCCTTTTAATTGGCCGTTCCTTTTTCTCAATCGCCTCCGAGCGATATTGAATTATCTTTTAAATATTAATTGATTTTATTCTTTTTTTAAACCGCTAATAAATTTTATTTTACTTGATAAAAACAAATGTCTATCCGCGACCTGTGATTGATAGATGGCTGACGTGATAATGGCCCCACTTTTGTGAGATAACCAGACAAATTTATTTAATTAGTACAAGATTATTTTTATCCTCGAATTATGTAAGAGTTTGGCATAATCATTTTTTTATTATTGTTAATCATAAATCATAAATAATGTTATTTAAGATTTATCTAGGGCTCAATAAATCAATTTATGTTATTGACGGCAATAATGTAATCATTATTTAAATAAATTTCAATTTCATTTTTTAAAACAAGTTATATAGATCAATAAATAATCAGAAACAATTTATTAATGCTTGAAATTTGGCTTGAAGTTATTATTCAACATTTTTTTTTAAACTAATAAAATTTTTTTTAAAAAATTAGATTAAAAAAAAAAATAATATTTAATAATTTTAAAAAATAATAATATAATAAGATTTAATAAAAAATAAAATTAGATTTAAAAAAAAAAATAGTAAAATATTTTTTAGTCAGAAAAAAAATTAAGTTAATTAAAATTAATCGGAAAAAAATATTTTTTAGTAAAAAATAAAAAATTTTGCAGTCAAAAAATAAATAATTTTTTAATAAAAAAAATAAAAAAAAATATTTAGTAGTAAAAAAAATAAATAATTGAGATGAAAATGTATTATTTTTTGTAATTACAGGTTCTCCTTGCGAGCACGATGGAATCTGCGTGAATACACCGGGTTCTTTTGCCTGCAACTGTACCCAAGGATTCACGGGACCAAGATGTGAAACAAATGTCAACGAGTGCGAGTCTCATCCCTGTCAAAATGACGGTTCCTGTCTCGACGATCCCGGAACATTTCGGTGTGTCTGCATGCCAGGTTAGTTGATCATCATTCTTACCACTTAATTTTTTTTTTTTCACTTATCTTTATTTTAATTCTTCTTTGCGAGCATAAAAATCCAAATAAACATAAAGATAAAACCTTGCGGCAATAAATAAAAAATACGCCGGAAATTCTGGCGTGAAAAGTCGCGAGGATCGCGCGAGATGTTCCAAGAACGATAGCGTGTCTCGCACGCGCGTATCCTTCTCCTCGTGTCGCCGGTATATTCTTCCAAGATGACAACCCGAGAGATCTGATAATGCCCACCAGAAACAGGGATAACTACCAGATAAAGTAAAACCCACACCACTCTTAGAGTTTTTAATTTCAATCGCGAACAACGCATCGGTGAATTTAATTGTCTTTAATATAATATTATCGATCGGGATTTTCAGATAAATGTCTTCCAATTACTGTTTTATAGTCTCAGAGTTTGTATTTTCATTTTTGTAAACCGCGAATTGAACTCTGAGTCCCGCGGTGAAACAAATGGTGCGTTAAATGCACTCAATTTATTTGTTTAAGAAGTGAATCGAACGATTTGTTTGAGAAACTTTCTGTTCTAAGTTATTATAAATTCAAGATGAAAAAAATAATAAATATACCAATTAATTTTTTTATTTTATTACTTCTGTAGTAATTGAATTATTTACAAATTCAATCCCAAAAATTTGACTAAAAAATCTATATAGTTTTTAAAAAATAACTTGAGTGTCAAAAAAATTGGTAAATATTTATTGTTCAATTAACCGCAATAACCGGCTGTGTCAAAAGCCTTAATATTTTGATCGAAGCTAAAAATGAGGAGCAAAAAAGGGAAATATCTGGAGCCGAGTCCTGACAAGTGGAGGAGCTGATTCCCAGGTAAAATATGACGGTGGCTCGCGAAATGTGAGATGAGACAAGAGTCTTTGGACGGGATCCGTTGTCTTGAGTCTTGAGTCCTCAGATGAGACGAGAGGTCTTTTTCGTGTCCGGCACAAAGGCTTATCTTGTCCTTACCTCCACACCGTTCTCCATTTCGGTCCTTACCCGCTTTTTCGCTTTCTATCCTTGCCATATATATTTTATACTACCACACATATATATATATATATATATATATATATATATATATTGTGCATTGTAGTTTGTAGTAGACTTTTTTCTTTATTTTTTGGCCTTCTATTCGTTTCTTCCCAACTTTGCTTCTCCCTTTTTATTTCCTTTCCCCTGAAAAGATCCATTGCTTAGCTCCTTTCAGCCTAAATAATAATACTAAGAGGTTCAGGGAATAAAGAGATTGTGCTTCATCATCTGTTTTCCTTCTTTCGTCACTTTTAAACTTTAAATTTTAATCAAAATAATATTTTTGCAAAAATTCAAAAATTTTTTATTAAAAATTTTAATATTATTATTATCAAAATATTTTTGTTAAAAAATTGAAAAAATATTAATACTAATAATATAAAATATTTTTTTTTTTTTTTTTTTTTCAAAGTAAGCTTCTTATTAAATAATATCAAATTACCTCGAATGTCTTCATTAATTTAATTCTATCAGGTTAAAAAAGTTATTTGATACCCAGAGAAGATTCAAAATATCTTAATACCGAGTCAGGTTCATATTATACATATTTGTATACAATATTAAAGGTTGTAGGTGTTATATATGTGTGTAGCAGACATGAATCGGTAGACATGAAAGCCTAATGAAAAACAACCACAAAAAATCAAAATAAATAAATACATATACATAAGAGCGATGCGCGAATAGAAGGTCTTGAGATATTTATTATCAAAGATGTAGATTGCTCCCAGCATTACTCATTCGGCATCGGAATCGACCCATGCCCATGCCCATGCATTGTCCTGTACTTCGGACACACAATATTTTACTAGTTTTTTTGGTTTTTTCATTTCTTTACATTAACAATTCACTCCGCCGACGAATACTTCAATTTTATTTTTTTATTCTATTTTCTTCCATAAATTCTTAAATAAAAATTACCCAAAATTTTGCCAAAAATGAAATCAACTAATTAAAGCTACAATAGTAAAAAATTATTTGATTTTTATCAATTAAAATAGAAGCATTATTTTCTTGTATCTAGTCCAAAATTTATCAAGAAATCATGCAGGAGTTACAACGTCCATTAATGGATTAAAAAAACGTTGAAGTTGAAGTTAAAGTTAAAGTTGAAGTCGAAGTAAAAGCTACCAGGGGGATAAATGTAATTTATTGTAACGCGCAAACTCAATGCACTTCTCCTTCTTTCACTTATAAAATCCCCACTTTTGCTTCTTCAACTTCGTCTATAATTCATTAATATTTTTAAACCTCATTATAAGACATATTATCACTTAAAGCAGTAAAGTGGATCGAAACTTAACAATAGAAATTTTAAATAAAATTTCTAATGCAAAAAATTTTTAAAAAGATTTTCAAGGTTCGAAATTTTGAATAATAAATCCGCTAATTTTTTATCCTGAATTTTTTTAGTCGCTCCAATTATAAAAGTAACGCTGTTATTTTATCGCATTGAAAGATTCACACACATTAATAAAAAATAATAATAATAAATAATAATATATAGAGTTGTGAGAGAAAGAAGTGCTCGTTAGCCCCGGGGAATCCTTACTGGATTAATGGTCGCTTTTGTCTCGTGGTCTGGTTCGAAAGACAAATCAAAGAGTCCACTGAAAGCGATAACTCCTTAGCTTCATAATAATAACAATTTTAAAGAAATCAAGAGTTATTGTCGATTGGTTATTTATATTTTTTGATTTATCGATTTACGAGTGATTATTGGGCTGAAAGATGATCGCGTATCACGCGAATCAGTCGCTCGAAATAGTTTTATTGTGCAGGCGCTGATATAAAATATATATATTTTGTGATTTACCATTGTTAAATTTTAGTGAAAAAAAAAAAATTTAATACTGAATTCAGACATTTAAAAAATTTTACTTATAAAAAAATTGACTTTTTACAAAAATTTGTCAATTTATAATTATTTTATTGAATAAAAATAAATTTAACAGCAAATGTGTCGCGGCGAAATATTTATTATAATAAAAAAAAAAAAAAACGGTAGAACTTTTTAGTGAAGAAAAACAAGTTTATAATTTTTATATTTATTATTATTATAGGATAAAATAAAATTCAAGTCACGTAATTCAAATAAAAAAGGCAATAATATTTTTAGTGTAGTACGATTTTTATCAGCGTGAAACTAGATAGAAGAAAATAAAAATCCTGACGTAATCAGAGTTGACTGAAGGTACGGAGACGGAGCAGGAAATACCGACTAAACCTGAGTGAACGTGACTCGGTGTCCGGTGACTGAGACTGAGACTGAGACTGAGACCATACCTGATTCTTTATACTATTTAGATTTGTTTTATTATAAATGCAAGTAAATAAAATAATTTTGTTGGTGTCTTAACGCTGGCAGCCTCGAGAAAAGTTATCGCAATCGGCGGCATCTGAACCAATTTAGCTGACGGGACAAGAAATCTTGCTCTAGTTTTTTATGGGAGATGACATGCGAGAAGTAGACTGATAAATTTTATTTTGTTTTTTTTATTTGTTGTAAGATGAGTAAGAGCAAGAGTAAGGGTAAATAAAGAAGAAGAATATATATAAAAAAGGTAAAAGGACACGCGAGAAGATGAAGGGACAAGAGCTGCACATACAGATTTTAGATAACTTTTAACCAGGAGAAAGAAGTCCAGGCAGGCGTGTACCGAGTGTCGATATAATCTTAGCGAACTCACCGCGAAATGTTATATTTTTACTCCTTAACACACCGACATTCCTCCCTTTTTTATACCATCGGTACCGTTTAAAACATTCGAGACATTAATTACCTCAATTACTTAATTAAGCCAATTAATTAAAGCACTTCTTCATTGAATACATATCTACGGTCAATAATAATAATTTTTAATAATTATAATTGTGGTGCAATGTCAAAGGAAGATGAAGAAATAGAGAATCACAGTTTGCAGTTGTGTGATAATTATTTTGCACAATTATTGAATTAAACATTTAATTAAGAATTTATCAAAAAAATTATTTGTATACATCTAAAAGCGATCAATTAATATAATTGTTTAAAAATAAATGTGTAGTTAATAATTTTAACAGGTTATGGGCTTGGTACACTTTAATTAAAATAAATATTTTATTATAAATTAAATTAAAGAAAATTTCTTCAAATAAATTAAATAAAAATTTTTTTAAAACTTATAATTTATCTTTAAATATAAATAGAACAAATTAATGATAATTGCGTAGGATAACATGATTACATTGAATAAAAAAAAATATTAATTGCTTTTTAATAACTTACTTATCAAGAAAGTAATTTTAAACTTACAACTTTATATTTTTAAGTTCAATAGTTTTTAACCCATAAAAATTATTAATAATATAAATTACTTGGTAAAAAATTATTGATTGCTCATAATATAATTAATTAGGGAATAATAATCCAATTGGGAACCAGGATAGCACTCTGCAAAAGAAATGATTAATATTTTTTAAATAGAGATTTATTAGATGAATATTTTTACTTACCACTCGGCGTTTCGCATGGATAATTTATTGGTCTATTGGTTGGTTCATATTTTGGTACAGGAAACTCCGTCGTAGACTCGCTCAAATTATTTAAACTTTCTAACTCTTCTGCTGATTTGTCGATAAGAAAATCGACTCTAGGATCCGTTTTTTCATTATTATTTTGCAAAAATTCTCTAAACATCTCTGCTGATATTTGTAACTCTTTTTTCGACAAACCTCCGTGATTTCGAGCCATTGTAGAAGTACTTAAATATATATAACTAAATAAGACGATTATTGGAATAATTTTAGTCATTTTATTGCTGCTAGTTCACTGGTTTTTTTAAGACTAACATTTTTCCATGATTTTACTTATTTAATATAGTTTTTTTTATCCTCTGATTAGATTGATTTATTTTAAAATAAAATATATGTAATAAGTATTTGATACTAAATTTGGTTATTGAAAATTAAAATTTTTTCAGTTGTATTTTTATCAGGTAATATATTACTATGTATCCTTTTAAATGATCATTTAAACCGACAGTTAAACAGTTAATTAACAATTGTTCCATCGCTTCGATCACTATTATGAATTATTTAAAATTGAGAATTAAGAATTCATACAATAATACGCACTGTTATAAAAAAAAAAAAAACAACAAGCGTTTTTAATGAACATGGCGGTCACTTGAGAGTTAGTTCGGGTGACGTCCGAAGAATATGCGCGCGCAGTAGTTGAGAATTCAACATTTGACTGGTACCCTCAAAGATGCTGTTGTTTACCATAAACTTAGCATCTTTACCACAAATAAATGATATATTTCTGACAAATAATAAAATAATTCGAGTCAACTGTTATATTTACTTGTACCAAATATATATGGTTGTCACAAAGAAACATTTAAAAAAATGACTCAAATAAATTGATTTATTTGAGACAAATAATTCTTTTTTTCTGTGTAGAACAAGTAGAAGTAATAAAAGAGAAATAAAATGATGCTTGAAAAATATTTTTAGTATAGAAAATTATTTTATTTTGGTAACAATAAATAGTTGACAATTATATTACATTTGATAATTAAAAATATTAAAGTCACTTTTAAATAAAATTTTTAAATTAATACGTCAAAAAATTAGAATTGAAACTGAAAAAAAACAATTTATAATGATTAATTAATCTAAATATCATTTTTAATTGTAATTATTAAAATTTCTCATATATTTACCAAAACTTCTAAAGTATGAAGCTTTTCTCAACTTTTCCGATGAAATTCATTAATTTTTTCCAAAAACTCAAATGCATCCATCCTCGATGGCGGAGGTTGAATATCTTCATTATTCATCTTCATAAAAACGTTAATAATATTTCTGAATTCATATCCCTTTTCTCTCAGCTCATATTCGCTAAACCTCGATTTAGATTCAACCATTATACCAAAAACAGCAAGTGTTATTACCAAGAATACTGTCACAGTTTTAAACATTTTTAACAAAGTATAATAGAGTTCAAATTCAAGTTTAATTTTTAAATCAATAACAGCTCTAATAATTCAATGACCGCTCTATATATACCGTCCAAAAAGCCAAACGTTGACATCCAACTATCACGTGAAAGAAATGTTGTCCAATAGAAATTTTGGAACTATTAATAAAAGAAAAAAAAAACTACGTAGAACTATCGATATGATCGTCGGTAAGATAAAACCTGAATGGTAATGGTGTAATTAAAGTTATTAATATTATCTTTATCAATATAATTGCTTACTTTGTTAAACAATAGACTGCAATTGCTTTTTTTTCACAAAGACAAAATAATTTTTAATTACTTTAAAGTCAATGAACTCGAACTTCCAGTTCTTCCAAGCAAAATTTTCTCGAAGTTTCTTGCAACGAAACTCTTATACGCCAACGTAAATAATTAAAACTACCCGGGCCAGGAATTAGTCACGCAAGTCCGCATTATTGCAAGTTGTTTGGTACACAAAGGGCGCACAACTCCATCTTAAGAACCTGCTCGTTCAAATTCAAGTTCATTCTATTTCTCAGGAGGTTTTTCTTTTCAGGTAAAGGTAAATTTGGTACTTTGTAAAACTGAGGAAAACCCCGTCTGACCCAAACCAAAAATAACAAGCTTATAAATGCACCAAAATTTACAGCTGTATTTTATTTTTGAATAACACCAGCATCTAAAATCTTTTGTCAAACATTCATAAATAATTCATTTTTTATTTGCCAGCAATAAATCATTAAATTCTTTTGGAGAAAAAAATTACAAAAGTAATAAAATAAAGTAAAAAATTAATAGTGTAAAGGTCATAGCTTGAAAAATAAAATGAATGAAAAATTGATTCGATTTCAAAGCGTTCGTTAGTATTTATAATTAATAACTCGGTACTCATTGTATGTATGTACCAGTGTGGATTTATTGAAGGGTTTAATAACAGATTAAATGGAGATAAAAATATTAAATGAGCGGCTTCTTTAAAGTAAATCGCGCAATTACTC
This sequence comes from Cotesia congregata, assembly GCA_905319865.3. Lineage (NCBI taxonomy): Eukaryota > Metazoa > Arthropoda > Insecta > Hymenoptera > Braconidae > Cotesia > Cotesia congregata. The sequence goes on from CAJNRD030001121.1 coordinate 1,588,116, forward strand.
ATTGAAATGAATTTATTATAAAATTCCTTGGAAAATATTCTTCAAGTGTATGTTCAAAATTTGAACACGTGATGTAAGTAAAATAAAACTGTGAAAACAATTAAATAAAATATTTAATTCTTTCTTTATTTCACGGCGATTGTTGGATGAAAAAGAAATAAAGAAAATTGAACATGGAGGCGTAGCTGGAAACAAAGAAAATTTTTATCTCAAGTTAAATCCCATTGTCTTTTTCCATACGTTATTGCATTCTCTGAATCCAAGTCTAAGTCCAAGGCTTTGGTTACATTACCATCACGTCATCAACTGTTACTAAGCGATACTAGCCCTCTATTAATGTGTAATATGTAGTATGTGGGTGGTTTAACCATGAACTTGGAGTTGGCTTTAGATTTTTTTATTTAATCGCTTCATTAAATAAATTCATTGTGATTCTGAGAAAGAAATTTACATTTTTTTTCGAGATTTTTTGTAAGGAATTTAAATAAAAATTTGAACCAAATAATTTTTAAACTTAATAAGAATTCAAGAATTTTCTCAAGATTTTTTCCAGAACAAAAACGAATATATTTTAAATATTTTACAATACAATCCTTTGAAGCGCTTATCTCTTAAAACAATCACGAATTTATTCAAAAAAGATCATTGAAAGCGGAGCGTTTAAATGCAAGCCCCGAAACCGCCAGTCCTTTTTAAAAGTTCTGGTAAATTCTTTATACAAAAATATATTTTGTATACATAAATCCAAATAAAATGGTTTCGTTTAATTTAGCGTCCGCCAAAAAAGGATCCCGCAGTAGCCTTTTCAGAAGTAAAGGGACACACTACAAATTTGCGAATTCAATAATGCATGAAGAGAACAACCGTGACTACATTTCAAGATCGATGAATTTACTCAGCGATGCGCCTAAAAAACAAACGTCCTCCATGTTACTTTTTTCAACTCCGCTTAAATCTGAATTATCGTTTAATCGAGTTTAATTAAATCGTTAAAAATTTACCGTAAATTCAAACATTTTAATATTACTTATATAATATAAATGCACCGACACCGGTGCAATTATTCACCGGACAATTGAGTTATTTAATATTAATAGGGTGTAATTTAAATGACAGTAAACACCGAGATGAAAAATTAAGTCGTACAAATATAAATTACCTATAAATTATAATATATACCTACAGCTCAGTTAATTATTGTAAGAGGTTTTTGTTTAGTTTTTACAATACCAAATATATTTTTACGCACTGCACCTCCTTTCACATTTCTCTTAGCTGTACTTTAGTCATGTGAAAACATAAATCACGCTAAAAATTACCTCAAGTGTTAATGTATTATATTGTAAAGAGAATACGCATAAAAAAAACAACTCAAGGGAGCTTGAGTTTACGGACAAGTATTTTCTCAACTCGATTTCTTATGCAGATCGGTTTCTCACCTTTCACGCCCAGCTCCAACTTATTTATTTTATTTTCATCCTTTTCATAAATTTTTTTCCTGAAAAAAGTTCACAGAATTCATGATTTGCTTCTTCCGTTCTTTTAAAAAAAAAAAAATATATCTACCCATACAACTTCATTTAAACATCATCACTTTCATCACTTACTCCAAAATTATCGTGGTCCTTTTTCAGAATAAAATTGTCCTTTCATGCCAGTGCAAAAAATTCAGCACAAACTTGTCTTTAAATAATCTTTCACTCTTAAAATTTAATATTTTAACAACCCAAAGAAAAAAAAGTGATCCTGAAATTTCAGTAAAATTTTTTTCTCGCTCACTTCTTCTTATGCAAATCGTTTTCGCTTTTTTAGTGCGTGTGGTTTCAAGCGCCATTATGCCTTCTCAATTTATACAAAAAATAATATCCAGCATCCGTCTTTTTTATAACGCGGTTACAATTTTTCCATTGACTGCTTCGAAATGAAGCGAACGATACGATAAATTTGATATGTATTAAATATCATAAATTCGATAACGATACAATTCATATTATATTGCCTTTTTCTTTTTTTTTTTTTGAAAACCTTTAAAGTGGTTTTTTTTTAAACCCACCAGCATTATTTCACAATCCCTTTTATAACATCCTCGTGGTGTCCACTCGGGATTAGTACAATTGAATTTACGGCTCTCCTGGGATCGTAAAATCGCGACGAAGATAAGAAACGAGAAAGGATGATAAAAAAAGTGTAAAAATGGGGAATATCCTTTTTTCAGTACAAAAAGATTTTAGGATAAGGTTTCATGGCTTTCTTCCGCGTCTGCCTTAAGATCGTTGACTTGAAAAACAGTGGGAGTTACTTTTCTGCCGTAAATGTCTACCGGAGATAGTGTTTTCATTTTTAAGTTTCATTTCTGGGGCTTTAAACATCTCAATAATAATAAAAATATAACCCTTTTATTACATATATTAACATTAACAAATCTCTTACTAATTTACAACATCGAACAATAAATAAGACATTTTAAGACCGCGTATATTTGAATTTAAATGATGATAAATAACAATAAACCCGATTCACATTTTAACAAATCATTTTCCACTTAGAAATCTTAGAAGTCGTACACCTGTTTGAGGCCCCAGGTAGCTCCATAAAATACCTTGCGCAACCTTTTTAGGACTGTAATATAGTCGAGTGTATTACCACCTACCGGTAAAAAAAAAATTATAAATACAGTGTATGCTTATGGATGATGTAATATAACATTTATTATATATTTATTATTGGTATATTCATAAAAAAGGTATTCTGCTCAAAAGGAAAACGGAAATGTTTTATGAGAGCTCGTAAAATAGTAGAACGGACACGTTTAATGGTTCACGACTATGCAGATTTTGAACCTTCGATAGTCTTTAAGCCATTAGTTTTATTCTCCATATAATACACTATATTAAACAGCATCAATTTGTATGTTTGTGTGCTCAAATATTCCACGAAATATAAATATAAATATAAATAATATTTCCTGGTCTTGTAAATGATTAATCGAAGAGTTAAAGAATAATTTTAAAAACAAATTACGTGATTTTTAGAATAAAAAAAAAAATTCCAAGCAATTTACGTAATTTTTACAGCATAAAACCGGAAAAAAGTGCGACATCTGCTATAACTAAGCTTGTTGATAAAGATAAATTACATTGGAATAATAATAATAAGAAAAGAATAAAAAATCTGACAACTATTTTCCATCAATCTAAATTTTTCTATTCATCTAATTTCCTCTTATCTCCTTACTCTTGTATTATATTATGTATTTCTTATTTCCCTTCGTCACTGGGATTCTGACAACTCTATCTTAACTTTTTGCTCGGTCTGTTTGCTCGACGCTTCATACTGTAGATAAAACAATTTGTCTTGCGATGAATAAATACAAAAGCTAAACGAAAAAAGTTCTCAAAAGTAATCATTTAATAAAAAGAGACGATTTGCGCAACCAATTGCTATTTCACGTGCTTTAGTGTCGGGTGTCAGTCGCCTCAGGAAACTTTAGATGGAGATGAATAGTTGCTATTTTTTTAAACTATTACTTTTATTATTATTACTCTGCTTTCATTATAAAAACATTATTACTTGCGGCTTATTTAGTATCGGGGTTTTTTTTTTTTAAATTGTTGATTTATTCACTTTAATTATTATCTCAATCTCTATTTTTGAATAATAAAAGTTAATTTTTTTAATTAAAGCCCCATTAGATGCGCAGTAGTCAAAATTTCTCGACTAGAAAGTTCCAGGTTCGAATCCCGACGTAATTTTAATTTTTCAAACCATTATTTTTTTTTTTCAAATTTTCTAACATTAATAATAAAAATTTAATACTTAATTTTTTATTCCAATTTAATTTTATCAAAACAAAAACTTGATACAATAAAGAAATAAAATTAATAATAATTTCTCCTGTAAGACATTTATTAAAAATGACTGAAGGACTGATGGACTCCTTAAGAATAAAAAAGAGAGTAAAAGAGATAGAGAGTAGACACTTCAGGTTTACTTCTCTTCACAAGACGATTAAGGCCACCGGAGTTGAAACGCGATCCTGGGTTGCAGATCCGCAACAACCAGAGACCAGAGTACCACAGCATCATCAGGATCATTGGTCTCACACCCGCGCAACTGGCATTTCCTGGCTGAGAATTATAACTCCCAGCTTATAGATATATATTCATCCTCATTCTTATTTATATCCACCTTCCTCTTTATTTCTCCTTTTTATTTCGCCCTCCGGAATAAATATAACCGTAAGATAGACTCGCTTGATAATCCTAGATCAACGGTATCTCTTACTCACACTAACAACACACTCTCAATAAAAAATACTAAATCCAAGGAAATTTATTAACTCCGAAGAAGTACTAACGAAAAATCGGTACAAAAACACCGAATGAAAGCATACAAGGTGCCTGGAGATAACGAACTTAGATTTAAGCTCGCCTCTTTGTTTATTACGTATTTTCATTCAACATTGTATCTCACCGTTTTCTTTATATATTTACCGAGTCCGAGGCTCGGAGCCAACCCTGTGGACTTTTAATGAGCCACCGCTGCGGGTATTCCCGATAAAATCGACGCGAGCATTGTTACCGGCGTCATCGCGATTCCTCGTGCAAGGTCGAATTATCCACGCTTTTTTCTTCACCTCTATTCATACATTATTCCTCATATTTTTATTTCTTTGGTTCTGATTTTCCAAATAATTTTATTTTTTAATGTCTTAAAAACACTAAAATTTAATTACTTTTCTTCTTTAAGAGATCCTAGTCAAATTTTTGCTCCTATAAATAAAAAAAAAAAATCTAAAATATTTCCGATCAATTTTTGAGAATTTTAACTTTCTAAAATAACAAAAAAAAATAGTTTAATTATTATAAAATTAAATAAAAAATATAAATCTATTTTTAAAAATAACTAGACCCTTTTATAGAACAATAATTATTATTTAAAGTTTTATAATTTTACAAAATTGTAATTACATTTCCGAATCCTATTATTATACTATTGTCGCTAGGCTTTTCTTAGGGTACTAGAGTGGGGATGTGCATCGACAGTTGCGCAGTAATAAACCAGTTTTTCGTAATATACATTTTAAAATTTCATTAGTAGTAGCTACAAGTCCTTTAATTTGATCATAACTATTTAAATAATTCGGTCGACTATGAATTATTTATAATTAAAATCATCCTTACTTTCACTTTGAAATAAAATAAAAAAATCTAGCCTTTATTTCAACTTTCCAAGTGCTCATACAAATATCCTTAAAAAAAACAAAATCCGAATCTCTTCTCATGGCTCGCGATTAAAACTCTGAAGAGCATCAATGTCCATCTGAAGTTCTGCCCGTTGCATATATTCACGTTACAACTAACACTATTGTAAATCGTATATCGTATATCGTATAGTTATAGAGATCCGAATAATGATGAGATGCCGCTTTAGAAGTCGGCGGAGCGCGTAAAAGGCCTGCCTAAGAGAAGAGGTATCTTGTGCCCCATAACGGACAAGAATATCGCGGATCCTCGGTATACAGATACAAATACAGATGGTATCGTCCTCCTTAGAGCACAAAATTCCAGCTCCAGCTCCGGTGAATCGCAATACATACACATACTCATTTTTATTTCCGAACACATAATCCTACGTCGGTAGGTTGAGTAAAGATAAAGTCTACGTCTACACTAAGGAATATAATGATAAGATGGCGGACGGACGCAAGATGGCGGGCAGCTGGACGCTCTGACTCAATTGGATTGATAAAATCCCCATCGAGATTATTGATATCGTTTGTTAACATTTAAAGGTTTAATAAAACAAAAATATTTATTTTTTTATACATTTTAGTGATCGCTATCGGAAATTTTTGTTATTTTTAAGAAAATATAAAGGAAAGATTGAAGATGTATGGCAACAGATGAGATGAACTGGCAAAACGTGAATGATTGTGTGTATGTGTGTATATAAAATATATAAAGGACTTGAAGTAAACATTAACGAACGGAAAAGAAAGAACGGTGGGAGAACACGAAGAAGACTCGTGATGTCCTGAGGCTACCACTTCAACTCTGAGATGTACAACACGCCCATACCGATCGCGGGTATACAGCCTTACTTCTTCCATCTTCCATTTGGTTGTTGATGTTTGCCTCAGCTCTTTTCTTCTCTCCTCTTTCTTCGGTCTCTTTCACCTCACTTTAGTCATTTTATTTAGCGTTTTTTTACTCTTCTTCCTCTTTTATACTCAGGGCATTTCAGATTGGGCATGTTGAGCACTCTAACCGGGGATTATTCATTGAATTTATTTCCACGGATCGTGGGCCCCGCCGGGTGAGACGTGGAAAATTTATCTCTTTCGCCCCCGCGTCACGATTCGGCGTAATCGATATACGCCGATTCCCCTTCCTCTTAGTAGGCTACAGTCTAATATAATGTATTTGTAAGATCGGTGAGAACGCTTACTTTACTCTTTTAGCTGTAGGTGTGCAACGGATCGCGTGGATTTAAATTGTATTACTATACTGACAATTGTCTTTTTTTTATTCTTGATTTATCGGCAGGAGATCGGTTGCGATTTTTGACTCGAGGAGTCGAGAAGGACAAAATTACTCAGGACCATTTTATAGAGACTTTCTGCTCTAAAAAAGATCCTATCCTGGTATCAGGCGTCTTGATCCTCCGACAAAATGTCCTCGAGACTAAATATCACACAAATTCCATAATAAAAGGGCACAACAATATTTTAAGTTTTTGTAAAGTCGTTCTACGAATATTTGTTATGATGCCATTAATAAGTGTTAAAATAAAATTGATAATTGTTTTTAAATTTATTGTTTTATTAAAAATTTAATTATTTAAGATATTTTGTCGAGGATTTAGACTCAATATTTTAGGTGTGCATCAATTAACTGGAAAATATTAATTTTGAATTTAAAACAAGACTTACGGAGTTACGTTTATTATATTTAAAAGAAGAGATAAGAATAATGATAATGAATGAGCAGCTTATATTAAGAATCAGTGTAATTTAGCTTTATATTAGTTGCTTTAGAAAGTTACAAGACAGCTCATTTCTCGGATCTTTTCAATGCATTTTAGTTATATTCGCTTTACACAACTATCCTTGTTGCTCTTTTTTCATCCATATATTCATATTCTATTTACCTCAACAAAATAATAATAAATTCCTTTAGGAGGCTTACCTACTATATACTATAGACCGATCGTGACGATATTGTTCGCGGTAAGTCGTGCGTAAACCACGTAACCGTGCGGTCAATGCATTCAAATTTTGCCAACAATCTTTTATGATTAATAATAAATAATAATACTTAGATAAAGATTACCCTGATAAAACAATTCAGTTATTTTTTTATATTTTTTCAATTTAATATATACCGTTAGTCTTTTGTATTTTTAACAACGATATAATATCTAAAGAAATTTTTATCGAGTTTTAAAGACAGCTGGCTGAAAAAATTTAATTTAAATTTGAGAAATAATAGATTTATTATACTTAAAAATTTAAAAGAGATTGCCACTTTTTTTAGTAATTCAACAAAATAACTTCCGGTGTTAATATTACCCGTTATTCATATCCTTGGGGAATAATGATGATAATGTATAACAGGGCGGTGACTGAGAAAAAATATAAAAGTATACCGATGTCCCGTTGACATGAGTTTATTTAGTGATCCCAGTCCTGTCGCTGGGTATGATCATCTTTATTTTTATTTATAAATTTAATTTATCTCAAAGAAATACCGCCTCACCGCGCCCTTTATTCGCGGACACAATAAATTATTCTTGTACTCAGTCGCAAGTCACAATCATCCGCTATTAATCTCGATAATCGAATCAACATAAGGATTTATTGTGGTTTATATTATGTGTAAGCTCTACTCTCTACGAGGGTTTTATTATTTCGGACCGATTAATTAACTTTGTCTATAGTTCGGGTTTTAATCGTGAGTTATTAGGTCAGATTTTTTTTTTAATTTTATTATTTTTTATAAAAATTACATCAGAATTATTTCGTACTTTTCATTTTAATATTAAAAATATTTCTGTTTTTTTTTTTGATAAAGGAAAAAAACTTTTTTATCAAGTTCAAAATTCTAAAAAAAATTTCTATTCAATTTTTTATGAAAAAAATTTTTTAAATAAAAAAATATAATTTTTATTAAATTTGAAGTTTAAACAAAATTTATAAAGTTCTTGAAAAAAAAAATTTTTTCTCAATTTCAGAAAAATTCTATTTAATTTTTTTCTATTTAAATTCTATTCTCAAATATTTTTACAAACAAAAATTCTGTTTAATTTTTTATAAAAAACAAAGTTTAAGAAGAAAAAAAAAAAATTTTAATTGAATAATTTAACACAATCACAAAAAAAAACTTACTGAAACAAATGATAAAAATAAAATTTAAATAATTTTTGCAAATGTAGTCAAATCGAAAAAAAAAATCAGGTAGGTCTTGAGGACCACACGTAATTCATGAGAATTTTGTCAACAAGTGAGTGAGTTTAAATTTAAAGTAAGTAAGCCGAAAAGTCTCTTGGGAGACGATCGATTAATTAAGCATGGGCTTACTTGACATTCGATCGATTCGTTTCACCGGCGAACTCTTTATCGTTCGTTGGATTTGGCATTAGCCCTTGCAGACATTGACATTGCTCTATCAACATTTCTCATTCTCTCCTTTATTTATTTACTTCATTGAATTGAGCCTTTTTTTTCCTTTTATTTAATTTCAATTTAATTTATTATTCTTATTTCTTATTTATATTCATTCCAACTCCAATACTAAATGCACCGACTTGATTCGATTTGTCAAGTTTTCTCTTTACTTTGCCGGACAGTCGCGACTAGAAGTCAGTCCAAAAAATCCGATCTTAAAAATCGAATTGAAGGCAGTCGTAAATTCATTGGAGATTTATCTTACAAGACGCCGCCTGACTAATTGACGCACCGAAGATACGCGATTTCACTTTACTTAACTTTGTTAAAAAATATAAATCTCGAGGCAATTCTCAAATCTGCGAGGTATGTATGTCCTCTTTGAGGTATATATTCAGCTTAATTTTTGAAAACAGCTCTCAAATAATGATAACAATAATAATAATGATAATAATCAAGTTAAAAAACATCCGTTATACGTTATCTGACATGTTTGAGCCCGCGTATTTGCTTCCTCGAGAAGGTAAAACGTAAGACGCCTTTAATGAGCCAATTATTTATTAACGTCCACTTGTTTCTTCGTCATACTCACCGCAAGTAAATTTTATAAATTTAACGACTCATTATTGGGTACTAAGAAAATTAAATAACTATTTTTTTCGGCAAACGCTAATTGGAAGTGACGGACAAATTTACTGGGAATTGAGATAAAAACGCTTTTATTTTTTATCGGAAATTATTTTATCTCCGGTCATTTCAACCGGGATTGAGTAATCTAAGAGATCTCATGATCAATTTCGGTGAGCTAAATTTTTTATTACTCATAATTATTATTAAAGATCACATTGTTGTTAGTTAGTTTGATCTTTAGGGATTTTTTAACGACTTAAACTGGGTGGAAAAAATTTTATTACGCGTCATTTTACGCAAAATTTAATAACGGATATTCTGTAATTATTACTTGAGCCCAAAAAAATTTTATATCGCGCTTAAATGACAATTTATAAACTCTTCTTATTTTTCGACCGTGAAATTTTAACTTTAATATTTCTTTCAAAGTCTCTTAATGAGCAGTAAAAAATTAGCATTATAGGTCATTTTACGCGGAATTTTATAATATATAAAATTCTACCATCAGTCTTAATAAAAAAAAATTTTTTGGTACCCAAAACTGGATTTGTACGTTCATATATACCCTCCGTAATTTTTTGATCTTTTAGAAATTTTAACTTTAACAATTTTTTCCAAACCTTCTAATACTCGAAAAAAATCATCATTGCACATCATTTCACGCGGAATTTAATAAGCTACAAGACCGACTTATCAGTTTTTGATATAAACTCAGTTTTAAACGTCTAAACCCTGAAGTTTCTCTAAAAAGAAATTTATTAATTATCGAGCGTAATAATTATGATAATAATAATATCAAAAGTGAACATATCACCGTTGGATGAATTACATGAAACAAGGAAGAGGAAGCGTACCTCCAGGTCTTAAAGCCCAGCACACATTCCGAGCCGTGGTTGATTGGTTTTCGCGAGAATAAAGAGACGGTGAGCCGCCTTCGCTCTGGCCAGAGTCAGGTCGAGCCCTTTTATACGTGACTCTCTTCTATCTTTTATTCCACTATCCTACACTTTAACTATGACCAGTCTCATCTCTTCATTCAGGCCACCTTAATATCAGTCCAGTATTAATACCAAATGTATATAGTAATAAAAAACACTTTATTTCTATTTATACTTCTTCAGCCTAAATCTTTTTTGTTGAAACAATAGCCGACAAAAATACCACACAAATAAAACAAATTCCCTCTTCTCGTGTTATCTCTAAAAGGTCTCGGTAATAAACGTAATGGTTAAGGATGTTCTGTTATGTTGATATTGATAATATTAATGGAGCCAAACCAAAAGACAGAGTAGAGTACCTATATAGCTTAAGTTAAGGCCAGAATAATAATATGGAAAAAACACTTGACATACTCTATCTCATCACTTTACTTTTTAAACGTCGTAAAAGATTTTAACGACCCTGTACTATACCTCAACCGGCCGTGCAACATTTCTAAAAGACTTTTAGTTAAAATGATCTTATCAATTATTTGAAAAAAAATTTTACTTCATAAAAATTTTTTTTAAATAAATTTTTATTTATTTTATTTATTTATCTACTTCTGAATATAAACTCTATAGAATTTAATAATAATAATAATAATAATAATAATAATAATAATGTAATAGTGATTTTTTTAGAATTATTATTATTATTTCCTCAAAAAAAATAATACTCCAATAATTAAAGAATAATAATAAATTAAAAAATTACAGAGTCAAAAAATTACCCCCATTAAAAATTGAATGAAAAGAAATTAAAAGTTAATTTTGTTCATCGTTTGTACTGTACATCAAAAGGTTTTGCAAATCGGAGGACATCGACTTTTGAATGATAATTATCGTGGTTATAAATTACTACCAGAACGGCAAAACCCTTTTGGTTCTCCATTTTTTTTATTTTTTTATTTATGTCTCCGGGGTTTTAGTTTTGTACTAAATATTTTTTATTTCATCCCGTTTGGTCCAGCGAGAGGACTGCAGGTGATGGTAAAGTGCAGGTGTTTCTTTCAAATGTGATGATGGCATGTAACTTTGCATAACCGCAACGAGTATTTTTGTCGGTTTATGCTTCAATACAAACTTTTCGCGAGACCCAACAAACGCTGAGTTCGTATAAGTTTTATTTTTTAAACCACAAGTCACATAAACATCCTCGTGAAAAAAACAGAATTTATATAAAAAATGATTATTATTCATTTTTTTTTTTTTAAAGTCGGTTTACTTTCTGAAGAGACTTTTTCTATGGACATAGTCCATTAGAAGATGGACTGATATAGATGAGTTATATCTGACGTTTGGTGACAGGAGCTTGACATAAGATGACTAGGTAATGGTGTGACTAATTTTCAGGCGAGATAAGTGTATTATTTAAAATTTTTTATAGTTTCAAGGGCAGTTGTCATCTAGATCCATTAGGAATTCATTTTTCACGGGGTTTAGTTTTAAAATTACATAAGCATGACTTTGAATTTTAAGTTTATTATTATCGAAAGTTCAAAGAATGTTTTTTTTTTTTTCCGGATCAATTAAAATATTGCGTCAAAATTACGTCATACATTTTTTTATTTTTTAAATTTCCCATAGCCGATTCATCCATTTAAAAACTGCTGAAAAAAAATCTTAAAAAAATTTATTTAAATCATAATCATAAAAATCGAAAAAAAAAAACAAATTAAATTTTTTAAAATAATTTTTTGTATAAAAATAAAAATTTAGAATTTGATTAAATATTTTAAATCGTCAAAATTAAAATAAATTTTTTTAATAATTTATTTATTTATTTATTTCTTGCTTAAATTTAAAAAATGAAAGTTTTAATATTCGTGATAAGAATTAGCATTAGATAAATGAATAAATAAATATTAGTTCCTAAACCGTTACACACCTGACACGTTAGTTAATAAGAAGTAAATAATAAATAAATAAATAAATAATTAGAAACGGTAGATCAGTGTAATAAGATAAATAGATGAAGCATATAAGATTGCAGGGTTTATAAAAGTGTAATGTACCGGTGGACTTATTTTCTTGTGGAAGTAAGGCAGGTCATCACGGGCGTGTTCAAGTCCGATAGCGACCTTCGGCCTCTCCTGCATTTCACGTCTCCGCTCTTACTCCTCCATCTATATAAATGTGCATGCATATATGCATCAAACTTGCACATAATGGTACTAGTAATGGTAATAGTTATTCTTGTATAAAAGAAAAGGATGCAAGTTACTCAAACTCAAAAATGTATTATGCTTTGCTGAGGAATATACCGCTAGGGTCCATGGACCACGACGTCTGGTATATATTACTATTACTATACTAGAGATTTCAAATGGCATTGCTAGCCTACATACTTCTTCCTCCTCACTACTATACAGTCTACGAGTCTATACAGTCTATTTGACTCTAAAACTGTATAGTTACTCCCGCTGGGTAGGGTGATTGTATTATCGCAGATCACTGCCTTTCTCGTGAGCCAAAGTATCAAGAGGTAACGAGTCCTACCTGACTGTCTTTTTGCTCTGCTAAAGATTACTTTTTTAAGTCTTCATACTTTCAAATGCTAACACCCTTACTTTTACTCCAACGGCGCTTATAATCCTCGAGAGTTGTGAATTTTTAGACAAAATTTGGACTTTATTTAATCTGCGCTAATCTGCAGGATTTTTTTTAAGAAAAATTAAAAATTTCAGCTTAAAAAAATCCGCACTTTATTTTTTACTATTCATATTTTTAAGAGGTGGTTTTTTTTTTAATCCTTAAGAAATTTTTTAGGATTTAAAAAGTTATTCGACAAGTTTTGTAGTTGAAAATTTAATTCTTTAAACAAAAAATTATTTTTTGTCAGAGAAATTATTAAAAAATTTTTAGTTTTAAAAATTTTTAATACAATAAATCGAAGACATTTAACAATTTTTTTCTAGCTAAACTAATTATTAAAAAAATAAAAACAAAAAATTTACTTGTAGAGAATTTAAAGAAAAAGTATTTTTTTTAATTTTAAAACAAAATCATTTTCTTAAAAAAATTATCAAACTACTTAATATTTAAAAATTTATTTAGATTTTTACGCTCACTTTCTCAAAAAAAAAAAAATTATTTTATTTTTTAAACTAATGAACTTGAATAAAAAAAATTTTCATTCAAAAAAAAAAAAATAACTAAACTCTCTTTATTTTTTGTTACAGGTGAGTCAATCATAAACTTCATGATCGCTTACAAGATCTCAGTACTACTGAGTCATGATAGATAAGCAACAGGGGGTAAAGTATTGGTATTAGCATTAGTATTAGTTTTCGTTATTAGACTTCCTCTTGCCGTGGAAACTATCAAGCGTCAATACAAGATAGGTATAGCACTTACTACACCTTTGGTCCTATTAATAACTATAATGACTATGATAATGATAAGATGACGAGAGTAAATCCCGATGATAGATGAATGTGTATACTGTTAATACACAACAAAAATAAATTAAAAGTTAATATAATATTAAATAGACGTGGTAAGTGTCTACAGTTTGAAAAGCTACTAAAGATACTGATCTTGGCGCTACAAAAAATCATATTTATATTATATTAAATATAAAAGGGACCGATATTCAAATGATCCATCAAAGGTCTTACTAATTATAATTTATAATTTATAATTATGGCGTAAAGTGTCAGTCAGCAGACACTTTAATTTTACTCTAATTAAATCATCTATTTTTTTTTATATTAATTTGTATAAATTAAAAATAATTAATAATAAAATAAAAGTACGTATAAATTATATTTATATATTTCGAATATTTATCATGAGAACAGTTATAATAATGGGTGTGGTACAAAGACTCCCACGCGAATTGAAATAGCAAGATATAATGCTAGTATTCGACACCTTGAGATTATATATATATATAAATAAAAATAAAAAATTGCTCAAGTTGTTGAGTGTTGGTATACCTAACTCCATAAAAACTGTCTAATATACCATCGAGAATATAGAATACAGAATACACCATTGAGAGTGAACTAAATCTCGACTATCTGATTTCTCCTGAATGCACATTCACTACTCACATTCACATTTACATACACTATAAATATGCCCAAGTAATGTAGACACACCTGGATATATTCTGTACACCGTATACGTTTGTCTATCTACTCTGACTGTGACTATGACTTTAACTCTAAGCTCGACGATACATCCGTGCAAGTGGAGCAAATGCAAATGTTAGTAAATAGTTGAGAAAAAAATTTAAAAGTCCCCTTGATACGCGGATCCGAGTCAGCATCGTGAAACCAAGATTTAAAAAATAAAATAGAGGATTGAATTGGAGGAATTGTATCTGAACTGAGAGAAGAAATGTGGGTGTGGTAATTGGTAAATCGGATGACTTTAATGGAAAGTAGTTTATTTTTATTTTAGAATAAATAAATGATTTTTGTCTAGTTTCAGGTGAGAAAAATTATAAAGAGAATTTTTTAATTAAAAAAAAGTTTGATTAAAAATTATTAATTTTTAAATAAAAAAACAAAATTTTTTATAATAATAAAGTTTGCCGACATTTTTGATTTTCTTATTTTGTTTAATTTATTAAATTATAACTAAAAAATATTTTTAAAAAGTTGCACTTGTAGTTTTTGAAGTTTTTAACAAATGAAATTTTTTTTTTTAATTTTTTTTGTAATAATTTATCAATAAAAAAAAATCATGAACATTTTCAGATGTCGGCTGACTTTATTTTTAAAATTTTTTAATCATTTTTTGTATTGTTAAAAATTTTTCTCTAATTTTTATTTATTAAAACTTTAATTTTTTTAATATTAAAAAATCTTCATAAAAATTATCTTTTTGAAGAGGATTTTATCTGAAAATTATCATTTAATTTCGTTAAAAAAAATGAAATCAAAAAATTTTATAATAACTGGGATAAAAAATTAAAAAATCCAAAATTTTATTTTCTCAAAAAATTGAATATTAAAAGTAAAAATTTTTTGACAATTTAAAAAATTTTTTTCAAGTAATCTAATCTCAAAAAAAATTCTCTAAATCCCTAAAACTTTATCACACATTAATAAAATTAATTCATCTCAACCTAAACTACCAAAATATCTAAACCCAAAACTAAATCACCCTCCAGATAATAAAAAATCTTGTAAATCCAAAAACGTCGTGTATTTTAACAGCTTACATTAATTTAGTTTTATTGTTTAACCTCCATTCGGACCTTCACTTGTACGGGCGCGTCTCTTTATCCCGTAGTAACGGTCCAGCTCTATATATCTACAAACATATACATAAACACACACTAGAATCTATAGAGCATAGACTAGTGAGTGAGCTTAAGACTAAACTCCCATCTCATCTCATCGGATCGCATCTCCTTAATGCTGGGCCTCACACACCCACCAAGACGGCCGCCGTGAGATGAACACGTGGGGCCCTTTCTCTTGCACAAGAGTACAAGCACAAGTATGAGTCGGTTGTTTTTATTTAAAAGTTTATATGGCCTCTATTGAACTTGCATTTAACCGTCCATTAAATCTCCAGCTGCTTTCCATCCTTACTTCATTTTATAATAAAAGGAATTACTAATGAATAAATAAATAAATATATAAATAATTGTTGGTGGTAATTAATTGTTGCTGTTGAAAGCATTTTAATTCCAGGCTTTTATTTATTTGTTTTTTTTTTTTTTTTTTTTTATACGAGAAGGATAATTTCAACTTGAATTTGAATGTACAAAATAATTATTTTAATTGACAATAAATAAATAATGGGCTGAAGGATCGGTAACGATGAGATTTAACTACGGAGACTTTCAGACTTGCAGACTTTCAGACTGTAAGACTGGAACTTCAAGAACAAGAACGGAATAATAAGTAATAATATATGGCGATCGAAAAATTAAGGGAGATGAACGGAATAAAACAGTACCTGGAGAAGGCGTGCCCCTTAACGATGCAACTAAGAGATATCGCATCTTCACGCTGTCCTCAAGTCTCAAGTGTTGTATCAATGTGTATGGGTATATATATATGCTTATATTTATATTCTTGGGTCCAAAGCCTATCTTGAGATCGGAAGTGATATCCTCGCGTCTTTAAGTCATCGCGTCCTCTTATTCGCGTAAGTGCGCGATCGCGTGCGTAACTAATATTCATTAAATTACAGTCACTGATATTTCCTGTTAGCATTTAAAAATAAAAAATCAGAGGTTTTTTTTTTAGCTAAAAAATCTTTTTTCAGAAAATTGTTTGGCTAAATTAATTGTCATGTTTGGGATAAATTATTGATGTAAAGTTAGGAGTAACGGTCGTGGGTTTAATTTTGTTTCAAATAATCAGGCAATTAGGTGAGAAATATAAATGTCTTTATAATTTTATAAAATTCCTTTTTTTATAGTCTAAAAATTCGTAGGATTTTTTATAGAAATTTATGGTTGAGTCCTAGATCGTAAATTACGAAAAAATAATTTTGAATTTGAAAGTCAAGTGTTGCGGAACTCGTTGAGAATTCTTTTTTTTTTTTTTTTTTTTTTTTTTTTCTGTAAGTTTAAATGGACAATGAAAGGTTCCGTAAAAATGGTAACAGAGCCGCACCTAAAACGGCGAGAAACCTGATCGTAAAATCCTTGTACTTAAAACGCTATATATTTAGATTGTTTGGTCTCCTATCAACAGCATCAAGTTCAGTTACATTAAAGTTAAAGTTATTTTAGAAACGATTTAATTAAAATAATTTTTCATGATTGATAAATTTGTTATTAGAGAAATTTTACGGTTTTCATGCTTGAAACTGAGTTTAAAGAGTGAAAAAATTTTTTTTATTAAAAACTAATAAGTGGGTCTTGAAGCTTATTAAATTTCGCGTAAAATGATGTACAATAATTATTTTTTTCGAATATTAGAAAGCTTAAAAAAAATTGTTTAGATGAAGTTTCTGAAAGGTTAAAAAATTACGGGGTATAAATATGAACCTTTAAATCCAGTTTTGGGTACCAAAAAAATTTTTTTTATCAAAACTAATAACACGACTTACTAGGTAATTGAATTCCGCGTAAAATGACCTAAAACAATTATTTTTTTTCATTGTTTATAAACCTTAAAAAATTGTTAAAATTTCTGAAAGATCCAAAAATGATTTAAATGCAATTTTAGTACCAAAAAATTTTTCATCAAAGTAACTTAATTAAAATCCGCTAGATCAATTCAAAAACTCAATAAATGATCCCATACTTGAATAATGTTCCCCCCAAACACAAAACTCTCATCTAAGAACAAAAACTAAATTCTCGAACGTCAGTCACTCAATCTTCTGCTTTTATCTCTTGCAAAATACTAAATACAAGCACAAGTACAAGTACAACGAATACGCACTTGCAGTAATGGTAATCGATCAGCTTAGATCACTGAGCAGCCGATCGATCACTCAGTCATTTAATTCTTTACATGTCAGTCGAAGATTCCCATCGGTAGCCAATTAATCGAGGTAATTTACTCGCGCCTCCAATACTTATACGCTAAATAAATTCTATTAGTGGATTTAAATATATTTATTTCAAAATAACAAATGCTTCTCAAATGTATAAATAGATAATAAATAGTTTGTCGAGTTACCGGTTTCAAAGATTCTTTTATATTATGCAAATCAGTCTTTTGACGCCTCCGGACTAATTACGGGCTTAAAAATTTATGTGTACATTAAATTAAGTACGAATACAGAGTCTGATACCTTTAATGAGATATCGAGATCCAAGATTATAATTATTATTATCAATAATAATAATAAATTATTCATTTGTATGAACTCCGTACAATCTTACATCAATTTTGTTGTTTTTTGTTGTTTAACTTACATATCGTGCGACATAACAACATAAAAATAAGTACATGTGAATTTAATTTTTTTATCAAAAGCTTGTTCTTTATCTAACATAAGATACTGATTAATTTACACTATCGATATCGACTTTTATTGGAACATAAGTTAACGCTACTTTCTCTGTGCTTCTGTGCTTTTTACACCGCACCCAGAACCAGATTTTATTAGCTTATTCAACGCTAATAACAATAAAAATAATTTTGTGATTTTATTATCCAATTAAGGTGAAGAAAGTTTTAAAATATATTTTATTAACTATAGTTAATTAGTAAACGTACAAATGTTTTAAACAAATTTCTTCGACCGTAAAGACAATACTGTGTATATGACAGAAAAAAATTTTTGCGCTGTAATATAGAGCCCAATTATATTAAACCGTTGTTCAGAAAGCAGCCGCGAAAGGGTAGAAATTTTCTAAAACGAGAACGTGTCTTCGATTCTCTTCTTTCTCTCAGTTATTTATTTACGTGTGTTTGCGCAGATCGATCCACGTTTGAGTTTAATAGCCTGAGAATACCGCTACAACATCTTATCCGTGTTCTTCCGCGGCCCTTAATCAAGACACTGCTCCAAGGCTCTGAACACAACTCATCTCGGAATCAAACTCACGCGTTGGAAAAATAAAAATCTTTTAAGACTTTTAACTCTGAAAAAATTCAATCGGCATCTGAGTTTTAGATTCAGAAGAAATTCTTTGATCTTTGATAAATTTTTAAATTAATAATTCTGTTTTATATTTTTATTGAATATGTTCAGAATTATTTATCAAAATTTTATTCATTTTTACGACTCTTAAACATTATTTTTTAATGAATAATCATTTAATTTTTTTGGAAAAAAATTTTTAGTCTAAAAAATTATTTGATGAATCAACTATATTTTTTTTTTTTTTTAATATTTTGATTTAACTTGGAATAAAAATAAAATTACAAAATATATAATATCTAAATAAATAAAATTTTGCTTTATTAAATTTTTGTTAAATTGCACTGTACTTTTTTAACTATTGACGTTTTTAAAGATATAAGCTCATCCCGATGTTACACTTATCGAGACCTTTCATTTAAGTACCCACATACAATGTCATTTCTTAATTATTGACATTTTTAAAGACATAATCTCATCTCGATGTTACACTTATCGAGACCTTTCATTTAAGTACCCATATGGCAATTTTTATATATTTCATATATATGGTATTTGTGGAATATATAAATATATAAAATATATGAAAAATTGATGTGGGTAGTCAAATGAAAGGTCTTGATGAGTGTAACCATCGGTATGAGCTTATATCTTTAAAAATGTCAATAGTTCACAAGATACAAGGTCATTTCTTAATTATGTATCTAGAGATAGAGACAACTTCAAATAAAATATAACACCAACGCAATTTGTCAATTAAAAATTTAACTTGATTACGATTATCAATAGTCGCAATTAAAAGTTTCTTGACCCTCAAAATTTTTTCTCAAGCCTCCAGTCTGGATCAGGGATGTAATGTCGTTAACGAGATACTACACTGCTTTTCTAATTTAAGTCTTCGATGTTATAAGACTAGTCCATCCCTATCCCTACACTAGTGGGTGTTTGTATCTTATTGACACCGTGGTATTCTATGTACATATATATATACTTATATATCTGAAGGTGAATATGTAAGTTAGACACGCGACTAGCTTGTGTACACTTTATCAAAGCAACTCTCGGCTTGTGCTTTGCTAAAGGTACACATGGCAATAGATTACAATTATCCGAACATGAGGCGGACAGTCTTGGGCCTTGCCTCGGTCAAGGTGGGTTTTGGTCTTGGGGTTTTATTTAACGTGACGAGTTTAACAGCGACGCTACGTATACGGGGTGAGAAGTGAGAACGGAAAATTATAGTTGCTAACGTGGGAGTTTAACTTGCTTGTACTGGAACATCGCTTTTGCTTGTACAATGTACATAACATCCATTTGAATATTTTCCACCCGGGATTTTTATATTGTCTAAGATATTTATTAATGGGCTGGAGCTGGATTATTATAAATTTTACTTTATGTTTAATTATTTTTTTCTGTCTGCCCGCTTGTCTCGGATCTTTCGTGATGCTAGATTATTGGTAATAAATAGATTAAATTACTCGATAATAATCCGGGATTTTATGCGGGAATAAAAAAAATTGCGTGGGTTTAAATTATGGGAATTTATTTAATAGACTTTTAATTGCGATTTGGAATAATTAAATTGTTTTTTAAAAGTAAAAAATGGCTATTATAGATCATTTTATTTTGAGTAAAATTATGTGTAATAATAATTTTTTTAATACATTTAAATCTAAAAAAAAAATTATTATAAATTCAAGTTAAACTTTTTGATGATTATTGACTTATAATTGAGATTTTTTATGATAAAAAAAATTTTTTTGGACAAAATTAAAATGTATTATTATACTTCATTTAATTCTGAGTATAATTATGTGTAATAATAATTTTTTTGATAAATGAAAGTCTTAGAAAAAAAATTATTAATAAAATTTAGATTGAAAAAGCTATAATTAATTTTTTCATGATTTTTGACTTATAATTAATATTTAAGGTTGAAAAAAAATTTTTTTTAGCTAAAATAAAAATTTGTAATGATAGTTTATTGAAGTCGTAGTATAATTATGTGTAATAATAATTTTCAACATCAATGAAAGTCTTGAAAAAAAATGATCAAAAATAAAATTTCTCCAAAATTAAAATTAAAAATTGAAATTTAAGGTTGTAAAAATTTTTTTTTAGCCGAAATAAAAAACAGTAATAATAGTTCACTTAATTCCGAGTGAAATTACGTATAATAATAATTTTTTTAATCCATTAAAGTCTAGAAAAAAAATAATTGAAAACAAAAGCTAGGTTAAAAGAACTAGAATTAATTTTTTATATTGACATAAAGAGACTATTAAAAAGCGAACAAGTCAAAGAAAAATTCCCAGCGATTGAATAATTAATTACTATCTAAACAACAAAAGAAATCACAAAGACAGATTGCGTGTTTGAAACAAGGAAGTCATTGAAATGAATAGAATTTAACCAAAGTAATAAGTAATATATTATATATTAAACAAAAAAAAAAAAACTCATTCAACTAACAGAGATCCTTATTGTCTTTGATGGGAGTTCAATTATTGAGATCGTAAATCATAATAAGATAATAGAGCAGAGCAAACAAAAAAACATACAAGTGATTGAAGGAAATGAAAATTTGCTAGACATGAAAAGAAACCCAGAAACAGAAAGAGAAGCCGGAAGTCTCGACTCCCGCGCCGAGCAAAGCAGGAAGACTCTCAATTAAGTGAATTTATTTGATACCGGATGCGGTGTGTTGAGTTTTGCTGGTGGAAATTCGCATCCCTTTAGTTTTAAGCCCTTTCAGTAGAAATTCACTCTTTATTAGTTCATCCACTCGTCGATTAATTATTTTTAGATTTATTTTTATCGACAATAATTACTCGTAATTACAGGCGTCGGTTTGATTACACTCCTATAAAAATAAGTATCGCTGTTATTAAATATGAAAGTAAAACGGCATCGAGTATTATTGCGCAATAATGGCTGACTTGTATTTACTCGATTTAATTCGAAATTGGACCAGTGGAAAAATAAATTGAGCGAATGCGTGGGCATTCTTATATATCATAAGAATATTGCTTTGATTTACTACCGGCTGGGTCTTTAATCTCCAACACTTGTCAAAAATAATTTTCACTAAAATTCTTTGCTTTTAATTTAAAGATCGGCAATTAAAAAAGTAAGGTAGAAAAAAATGAAACAATCATCAGATTGTTTGAATTAAATCCAATTAAATAAATAGCTGATATATTATTGACATTGTCACTAATTGTACGTGAAATCAGTATGTCTGACCCGTGTCCTGGTAATCGAGGCCAATTAGCAAAGTATCAAGATGCTGATGCTCGTCACGACCGAGAATTTAATCTCGAAAAATTTTAATTAAAACGTGGAACTATTTTGCTTTGGAAGTTATTCAGTTATTTTTATTCATTATTTTTAATTTGAGTTTTTCGTTAAGTCTTTTACTAAAAATCGGCCGTTATATATTATATATTAAAAAAAAAAAAATGCTTGACTCAAGAGTAATATCATTGATCTAAAAATAAAATCATTTTAAAGGAAATTGGTTGTCTTAATTTAAGAATTTAATGACAAATAAAATCCGAGAATTGTTTCTTTATTATTCTAATTTACACCAAAAAATTTTTAGCAACCTAAAAATTCAAATAAGTTGTAAGCAATAAGAGATAGGGCAAATGATCCCATTAGTGGCGGGGTTCCCATTACTGACACTTCCTTTGATTTTGGTACTTATTCAATTAATAAAATGATTAATTTCAATGATGGATATATTATTTCTAATCTTTAAGATTTTTAGATCAAAAAAATTTTTAATTTTTATTCCAAGTAGAACATTTTTTTTCATTGAAAGAAAAAGTGCCTCTAATGGGGTCTTTTACCTTACGAAAAAATTGATAAAGACCCTTTTTGTAGAGAATTAAACTCTCTATAAAAAAGGTCTCTTACAATGTTTTTATCTTCAAGTATTTACTAATAAAAATTCAACTTAGATAAAAATAAAAATCTTATTTTGTAAATTTTAAGACTATTTTTCTAGAACCGAGTTTTTTTTTTTTTTAAATAGTTATTGATGAAGCATAATATCACCACTTTTACATCATCAACGCATCAATTGCTAACCAAATTGAAATGTTAAACAATAACAACCTTAAAAAACAAAAAAGAGCTTTAAAAGCGAAACATTAACATTAATATTAAGTATCTCGCTCAGAAGATTATTATATAATAATTTTTCGATTAGTTCCATAGCGAGCGTGAGAGGTGTCTCGAAGAATGTATGACTAGCCCACGCAACCTATTTACTTCATACGAACATGACAGTTTCAATTGTCAGCCGGAAACCTTCACTTCAACTGCTTCATTCTCATCTTTATCTCCAACATACAACACTCTAGACTCTAGACTCTACACATGCTAGGATACTAGTTTATTTAACAACCTTTTTTACCTCTCTTAATAGTATATCTATCTATCTATTTATTTATCCGTCTCTTTCTTTCTTGTTACTTGTAAAATTGGTTTATTATATTTTATATTATACTACAGAGAGAGTATGGCATGTTTCTTTGAGGTTTCAGCGGCCCCATCTCGACTTCATAGTCAACAATGTGTAGGGCATAGTAAAGAGAATGAAATATCTCCAGTCTTTAATATAAGTTTTGTAAGTTGAGAGAAGAGATACATACTTGCCGATGAAATTAGCATACGAATACGTTTGTATTATTGCTCACAATCAGTTATCTCTCTTTTTCTCCTAGCTCATGCTTGTATTACTGTTAGTGCGTTTAGTTACATTACGGATGAGTATGGCTATGAGATAGAGAGGATATTGTGAGATATGTAGATGTATAAAACACCGTTGAATTATTTAAATATATATCTAGGCAAGGGGCCACCAGGGAATTTTTGAAACTGCTGACTCAAAATAAATTGCATTGTTCTTTTTCTACTCTGATAAATAAACTGGTTTGTTTTTTGATAAAAACTGAGATTTTTTAGAGAATTATTAAAGATATTTTTGTAGAAAATTTAATTTCCTAAAAAAAAAGTGTTTCTTATAATTTTTCTATATTTTTAATTAACTCAAAATTTAAATTTTAGTATTTGAAAAATGTTATACCAAACAATTTTTTAACAACAACTTAGATATAATCAGATTCTCTAAAAAACAAAGTCATTTATAATTTTCCGTATCTTAAATATTTAAACCCAAATTTTTATTAAAATTTACACTAAAAAAATTTTTATTGATTTTAAAATTCATATATGAGGCAATTTTTAATTTATAAATGAGACTTAGTCTCATTTACGATTGATTTCATTGATATTTTTGAAGATATTTCTGTTTTTTTTTATTGTTATAATTATAATAAAATAGATTTATGACAAAAAATTAAATCTTTTTATATTATTTTGCATGTTTTAATGTCTTATTCTGATTTTAAGCGACTGACCGAAATAACTTCAAACTTTAGAATAAATATATTTTTTTCAAACTTCATCAAACATTGATTTTTTTCCTCAAAATATATTGTTTTCCGAATAAAATGGCGTCCGTTTTTATTTAATATCGTAAAAATCAAAATTTCTCCAACTTTTTTCATAAAAAAAGTTCAATTTCGTAAGTTATTCTTTCTAAACAATTTTTCAGTATTTTTAAATTATTAAAAATTAAAAATAACTATTAAGATATTTAAAGGGAATGTTATATTAAAGTTTGGTACCAATTATAAGTCAATATTTTTCATTTAAACCAATACTTACCACTCTAGAAGCTTAATAAATGTAAGATGAGATAAAAAAATACAAATGCGTAGTTTTTATGAAGAAATTATAAATGATAATTATTTTTCAGGTTACACGGGAACGCAGTGTGAGATCGACATCGATGAATGCGCAACGAACCCCTGCCTGAACAACGGTGTATGCACGGACTTGGTGAATTCATTTAAATGTGACTGCGCGAAAGGATTCGCGGGATCGCATTGTCAGATAAACATAGACGATTGTGCGTCAGCGCCTTGCAAAAACGGTGGCACATGCCAGGACTCGATAGCCAAATACACATGTGAATGTCCGCCAGGATTCACCGGAGCCTCTTGTGAAACGAATATCAATGACTGCCAGTCGAATCCATGTCACAGCGGGACCTGCATCGACGGAGAGAACTCATTTACCTGCAGCTGTTTCCCCGGTTTCACTGGGAAACTCTGTCAAACCCAGATTGACGAGTGCGAGAGCAATCCTTGTCAGTTCGGTGGTAGATGCGAGGATAGAATAAACGGATATCAGTGCATATGTCGCCCTGGTACCTCCGGCACTAATTGCGAAATCAATGTCAATGAGTGCTACAGCAATCCTTGCAGAAACGGCGCCAGGTGCATCGACGGCATCAACAGGTTTGTATTTTTGCCTTCTTTAGTCCCGTCAATTTTATTCTAATCAATCTCGATTATCATTTTAAATAATTTAGTTTTAATATAAATATTAATAATTCCCCATTATTATTATTATTCACGAATCCTCAATTAACTTTTGACTAATCAAAGCTTCTTATGCGCTTTTTTTTTTCAATTCATCGTCATATCGCTACTCGAGAAGCAATCGGATGCCTGGTCTAGGATGGTACGTAATGTTTGAAACGAGAGTGTTCCAGTGTGTTTTTTTTCACGTGTTTTTTAAATGCTTTTTAGTTTTTGATTTTTCACCCTCACGGCTGCACCTGTATTTTTTTTTTTTTTTTGGTTTTTAGTCTCTAATGTAAATAGTGGAGTTGTGGATAAATATTGTTGATTTTTTAATAATTATTTAAGTTTTTGATTTTGGAAAAAAAGTTTAATATTTTTATTAAATATTAAACCATTATGATATTAAATATATATCAAAATAAATTAAATATATTATTTAATAATAATAATAGTAATAATATTTTTTTTAACTCTAAATTTGATCATTTTTAAGAATTTTTAATAAATAAAAAACATAATTTTTTTCAATAATTTTCTGACACTAATTTGATTAAATAAAATCAAAAAATGATTGTTAATTAATTTTTTTAATTTTAATTTATTCTAATAAATTTTCTATCTTTAAAATTATAAAAAAAAAAAAATCTAATAATTATCAACAACTCAAAAAACTTCCAACAATTTTCCCAAAACCAAAAACTCCAAAAAAATCTCACCAAAATTTCAATTTTCAGGTACTCATGTGAATGCGAGCCAGGTTTCACAGGCCAGCACTGCGAGACGGACATCAACGAGTGTTCAAGCAACCCTTGTGCAAACGGCGGCCGCTGCATCGACCTGATAAACGGCTACCGCTGCGAATGTCCAAGAGGTTACTACGACGCGCGTTGCCTAAGCGACGTGGACGAATGCGCGAGCAATCCTTGCGTAAACGGCGGAACCTGCGAGGACGGAGTGAACCAGTACATTTGCCACTGTCTCCCCGGTTACGGCGGCAAAAGATGTGAAGCAGACATCGACGAGTGTGGTTCCAACCCCTGCCAACACGGCGGTTCCTGCATCGACCACCTGAACGACTACAGCTGTCAATGTCTCGCCGGCTACGCAGGTATAAACTGCGAAACGAACATCGACGACTGCGTGGCGAACCCTTGTCAAAACGGAGGTTCCTGCATCGACCTAGTCAACGACTACAAATGCGTCTGCGAACTGCCTCACACCGGCCGGAACTGCGAGGACAAACTAGACCCCTGTTCCCCGAACAAATGTCTCCACGGCGCGAAATGTACCCCATCTTCAAACTTCCTAGACTTCGCCTGTACCTGCCCAGTCGGTTACACCGGGCGTCTCTGCGACGAGGACGTAGACGAGTGCGTAATGACTTCTCCGTGCCGGAACGGCGCCACCTGCCGGAACACCAACGGTTCTTACCACTGCGTCTGCGCGAAAGGCTACGAGGGCCGCGACTGTATCATAAACACCGACGACTGCGCGTCTTTCCCCTGCCAAAACGGCGGAACCTGTCTCGACGGAATCGGCGACTACACCTGCTTGTGCGTCGACGGGTTCAACGGCAAGCACTGCGAGCTCGACATTGACGAGTGTCAATCTTCTCCTTGTCAAAACGGCGCGATTTGCAACCAATATGTCAATTCCTACACCTGCCAATGCAAATTAGGCTTCTCCGGAATAAATTGTCAAACAAACGACAACGACTGCACCACCAGCAGTTGCATGAACGGCGGAAAGTGTCTCGACGGAATCAACAGCTACACTTGCGTTTGCCAGCCAGGTTACACCGGCTCGAACTGCCAATACAGAATAAACGAGTGCGACAGTTCTCCCTGCCTCAACGGCGCAACTTGCCACGACGATATAAATCATCACTACACTTGCCATTGTACTTACGGATACACTGGCCAGCGTTGCGACATGTACGTCGACTGGTGCGCGGACCAACCTTGTGAGAACGGCGCTACTTGCGTTCAGCACAAGAACAAGTACCACTGCAATTGTTCCCCAGGCTGGACTGGAAAAGTCTGCGACGTTGAAATGGTCTCTTGTAAAGACGCAGCCATCCGGAAGAACATCCCCAAGGAATTCCTGTGCAACAACGGAACCTGCGAGGACATCGGGAACAGCCACCGCTGTCATTGTTTAGAAGGCTACACCGGTTCTTACTGCCAGACTGAAATTAACGAGTGCGACTCTGCTCCTTGTCAAAACGGAGCTATTTGCAAAGATTTAATTGGATCCTACCAGTGCCAGTGCGCTCAAGGTTTCCAGGGTCAAGATTGTGAGTTAAACATTGACGACTGCCAACCCAACCCTTGTCAATTCGGAGGAACTTGCCATGATTTGATAGACAGCTTCAGCTGTTCTTGTCCTCCAGGCGCTCTGGGGTACATTTGCGACCTGAACCCTCAAGACTGCATGCACGACTCTTGCCACAACAACGGTACCTGCATTGACAAAGTAGGCGGGTTTGAGTGTATCTGCCCACCGGGATTTGTCGGGCCTCGCTGCGAAGGTGACATCAATGAATGTTTATCTAACCCTTGTGCCAATCCTGGAACTCAAGATTGTGTTCAATTGGTGAATAATTACCATTGTAATTGCAAGCCAGGCTACATGGGGCGCCACTGCGAGGTCAAGGTTAATTTCTGTGAAAGTTCTCCTTGTCAGAACGGCGGAGTTTGCACTGCCAAGCAAGCTGGACACATCTGTACCTGCCCGCCAGATTACTACGGACACAATTGTGAGTTTGTCGGGTCTTACTGCGATAATAAACCTTGTCTTCATGGAGGAACTTGTCGAGTAACTCCCACAGAAATGGGCTACAGGTGTTACTGCCCGCCGGGAACTTCAGGAACTCACTGTGAGATTGATACTAAAGACGAATGTGAGAGCAACCCTTGCCAGCAGCCTGACGCGACTTGTGAGAATCTTGTGGGTGATTACGCCTGCTACTGTCCTCCTAAATGGACCGGGAAGAACTGCGAGGTCTACGATACTAATAGTCGGGGAGGAATCTTTGGAAGACCTAACTCAGTAGCTCCCAAGAGTCCAGTTGACTTGGACCAGGAGCGAGAGAAGCAGAGGTGCATGGAGAACAGATGCGACCAGAAGGCCGGAAACGGCCGCTGTGATCAAGAATGCAACACTCATGCTTGTCACTTTGACGGAAATGACTGCTCTCTTGGTATCAACCCCTGGAAGAACTGCACCGCGCCTATCAACTGCTGGGATGTCTTTATGAACAACCAGTGCGATGAAGTTTGCAACAACGCCCAGTGTCTCTTCGACGGGCGCGATTGTGAGAAAACTCTGGCACCTTGTAATCCTATTTATGACGCCTACTGCAGAAAACATTACGCCAACGGGTACTGCGACTACGGCTGCAACAACGCCGAGTGCAACTGGGACGGTCTTGACTGCGAGAACGAACCCGAGTCTCTAGCCGAGGGAGTTATTTCTATTGTAGTTCGCATGGACATGAAGACCTTCCAGGATGAAGAGCTTGCGTTCTTAAGATACATTGGTCATCAATTAAGAACTACGCTGCGCATTAAATTAGACGAACTGGGCAATAGGATGGTCTACCCAGTAAGCGACAATGTTGACTCGATGTTTGCAAGACCAGGAGGCTTCTCTGGAAGCAAGCATGGAGTTAAAGCTTTTCTGGAGATTGATAATCGCAAGTGTTCAACTACTGAGGGCGCAGTTTGTTTCGCTAGTGCTAATGAAGCCGCGGAATTCCTGGCTGCTACAGCTTCAAAGCAGGCGTTGTTGAGTAGTTATCCGATAGAATCAGTCAAGGGATTAGTTGGACCAGCTCCAGGTCCAGAATATCCAGAGACTCCAACGAATTATAAGTATGTTTTCATTGGACTAGTTATTGTGCTAATTGGCGGAATGCTAATTGGAGTTTTAGTCACTGCAAGGAACAAACGCGCAGTAGGCATTACTTGGTTCCCCGAAGGGTTCTTGAGGTCCAATGCTGGAAGTGGTCAACGGCGGCGCAGTCGCAGGCGCGGTCCAGACGGTCAAGAAATGCGAAACTTGAACAAACAGCCGTCGGTTAATTGCATGGACCTTGATATTGTAAATAATCGGAGTCAACAATGGTCTGATGATGATTCTGAGCTGCCTCCGACTAAAAGAATGCGAGCTATTGAACCTGGGTATGCTAGTGATCATACGGCGATGACTGAGTATGGTGATGAAGTGAACGATCCCAGGATGTGGACCCAGCGGCACTTGGACGCTGCGGAGAACTGTCCGGGAGTAAATGGAGTTCTGACTCCGCCGAATTTAGAGCATGGAAAGGACATTGACGCCAAAGGCCCTTGTGGTATGACACCGCTGATGGTGGCGTCGGTCCGCGGCGGCGGGCTGGATACTGGAGAAGAGGATGATGATAGTGATGGAACTGCTGCGGTTATTGCGGACCTGGTGGCACAGGGAGCGGACCTCAATGCCACTACGGACAAGAGTGGAGAGACTTCTCTTCACTTGGCTGCTAGATACGCCAGGGCTGATGCAGCCAAGAGACTGCTTGATGCTGGAGCTGATGCTAACTCTCAAGACAACACTGGAAGGACTCCGCTACACTCTGCTGTGGCGGCCGACGCGATGGGAGTCTTCCAGATTTTACTGAGGAACAGGGCTACTAATTTGAATGCGCGCATGCACGATGGAACTACTCCGCTGATACTCGCTGCGAGGCTCGCTACTGAGGGTATGGTTGAGGATTTGATCAATGCTGATGCTGATATCAATGCTGCGGATAATAGTGGAAAGACAGCGTTACATTGGGCCGCTGCGGTTAACAATGTTGATGCGGTTAATATTTTGCTGGTACATGGCGCAAATCGCGATGCTCAGGATGATAAAGATGAGACGCCGCTGTTTTTAGCCGCGAGAGAAGGCAGCTTTGAAGCTTGTAAAGCTTTGTTGGATACTTTTGCCAATAGGGAGATTACTGATCATATGGATAGGTTGCCGAGGGATGTTGCTAGTGAGCGGCTGCATCATGATATTGTCAGGCTGCTTGATGAACATGTTCCTAGGTCACCGCAAATGGTGTCTGTTATGCCTAATGGACCTCTTATGGGTGAGTTTTTTTTAGAATTAGATTTACTTAAATATTTTTATACAATTATTTTTTTGAAAAATTACAAGTTGATATAAAAGAATAATAAATAAAATTGAATTAAATATTAACATGAAAAAATTTTTAATACAATTATTTTTTATACGATTATTGTTTCAAAAAATTAAAAGTCATTATAAAGACAGAATAATGAAAAAAAAAATCTGATTTATTTATAAAAATATTTTTCTAATTTATTTTGTATTTAAATTTTGCAATTTTCTCTTGGTCCAAAATTATTTAAAATTAAATAAAATATTAACATGAAAAAATTTAAAATTTTTAAATATTTTTATACAATTATTTTGACAAAATAATAAAAAAAATCTAATTTACTTTTAAAAATATTTTTGTCTTAAAATTTTGCAATCTTTCCTTGCTCCAAAATAATTAAAAATATAAAATATTAACCCAAAAAAATTTTTAATTCCAGGTTCTCCGAACCATTCACAATTGATAACACCACCAACAGTGATAGGCTCAGCGCCAAAACAGTCAAAGGCAAAGAAGCGTCCAAAAACAAGCGGCCCGGGCAACCCAACGTCGCCAGACTCAGAAGGCGCGGTGGTTGCAGCAGTCCGCAGAAAACCCTCGGTGAAGAAGCTAGCAGTGAAGCGTGGTGCTCAGCCACCCAACCAAGAAATCCCCCAAGGAGCCGAGGGAGCTGAAGGAAACCTTCCAAGCCCGTACGACAGCGCGAGCTTGTACAGCAACGGTATGGCTCATGTGAACCACCCGACGCCCACGGCGAAGCAGCCGCCCCCTTACGAGGACTGCATCAAGGGCCAGTCGATGCAAACCCTCCAACAGCTGGGTCTGGACACCTTCACGAGTGCCTACGGTCTGCCAAATTTTCACGACCAGCTGCTAGCACCCCACCAGCGGCAGACCCAGGGGATGATCAACACCCTGTCGCCGCCTTACAGCAACCAGTCTCCGCCTCACT
This sequence comes from Cotesia congregata, assembly GCA_905319865.3. Lineage (NCBI taxonomy): Eukaryota > Metazoa > Arthropoda > Insecta > Hymenoptera > Braconidae > Cotesia > Cotesia congregata. The sequence continues at coordinate 1,619,455 of CAJNRD030001121.1, forward strand.
CGGTCCAGTCTAACATGACCTTGTCGCCCCAGGCGAGCTACATGGGCTCCCCGTCGCCGGCCAAGAGTCGGCCATCGCTTCCCACTTCCCCGACACACATGGCCGCCATGAGACAGGCGACCCACCAAAAGCATGGAGGTATGCCTCCAGTAGGGTTCGACTTTGAGACCCATCCCTACGCAACTGGGCCGACCCAGATGCAGCAGATGCAATCCCAGCAGCAGCAACAGCAGCAACAGCAGCAGCAGCAGCAGCAGCAACAACAGCAACAACAGCAGCAGCAGCAACAGCAGCAGTACTATCAGTACTTGACACCTCCCTCGCATCATTCTGGGGCTGACGTAACTCCTCAGCACTTGATGCAAGCCCCAGAGAGCTTCCCCACACCCTCCCCGGACAGTCCTGGGCACTGGTCTTCCAGCTCGCCACACTCCAACAGCGACTGGAGCGAATGTATGGCCTCTCCCAACGCCTACGCACCTGGAGCTCAGCATCAGGGCAATAAAGGCTCCGAGGCAATTTATATTTAAGCTTTTTTATTGTAATAGTTATTATTATTAATTTTTTTTTTATATATATATATATATATAATATTAAGTCAAGTGTTATTTATACATATATACATATTAAATATAAATATGAATTTATAGTAGGATTTTTTCTGAGTCTCGAATTTTAAGACTTATTTAAAATCGCGCCTTTCGTAAAACGGGTTACAATTTTTTTGGGTTGCAGTTGATTAGTTAGTTAAACTGACAACATTCCGAATTAAATTACTAGAATTTAAAAAGTAAATATAAAATATTATTTAAAATTATTAATTTTACAAATTTTAAAATTACGAAAAATATAAACTTGAATAAAGAAAAAACTAAAGCTATATTTATAGAATCTTTAAAAGTCTCAATAAATTAAAAAATATTACACCGAAAATTTTTACGCGAAAATGAATGAACAGACGAACACTCATTTAGCCGAAAAATGTAAATATATAGTTATTTGGATGAGTAATTTTCGGCCGAATCATTATTCGTATGGATGAGTATTCGGATGAATATACGTCGAAACGAACTTTTTTTGAAATTACATCAACTCTTGAGAAATATAAGATTTATGTTTACCTACACGAAAACAACAAAATGACACTGGATATCATCCCAGATTATCCTCAGTGATATTATCTGTGGCGAAAAAAAATTTCAGATAGTTAGTATAATATCTGGATTATACTAGCTACTATCTGAAATTTTTTTTCACTCAGTATAATCTGAGATGATATCTAATGTCATATTATTCTTTCCGTGTATATTTGATAGCTCGGTGTATTATAATTTACAAAATTGTTTTTCGGCTGGTATTTTATTTAAGCTAATATATTATATAAACTTTGAATGTAGCGGAATTTTTAATTTTCTAGTTTTAATAATTCGGAATGTTGTCGATTTGACTTTGACTAGTTGACCGCAACCCAATTTTTTGAGATTTAAATAGGTGAATTTAAAAGTTGGAAATTTTTTTTTTTTTAATAAATTGTAACTTTTTTGAAGATTTTTTTTTTTTAATAGGCGCGTGCTCAATGAAGATTAATTAAAAGAATGTAAAGGTGCCTTCCTTGCCGCAGTGTAGGTGAACCTTAATTGACAAATAAAACAAATGATTTATAGATCACTTGTTATTGTAAATAATTTACAATTGACTAGGAACTGATAAGACAATCAGTTAGTAAATATTTAGATATAGCTATTAATTGTAGTTTAAGAGTATAGTAGGAGGTATTTTATTTAATGATTTATATAATATAATAAAATGAAATAGCGCGATTTTAACAAATCGTCACTGCCAATTTTTTAGTACACAGTTGCAGGCGGGACCAATTGACAATAATCATTATTCACTATCATTTAAATAAAATTAATAACAGTTAATACTCGAGTACATGAACAATAGAACAGTAAATGTTAAAAGTTAAATTTTGTGCCTTTATTATAAAATTAGGTGTCATAAAACAAAGTAATAAATCGTGCTAAGCAATTTATTTTGTAAGATATTAATATAATAATAATAATAATATTATTATTATTAATTAATTAAATAATTTAACAAGGATTTAATGAGAATTTTTTAACGGACAATTCTTCCATACAGACATTCCAATTCGTATTTTTTATTCACGCTTATTTTTTTTTTTTTTTTTTGATTTTTTTTTTACAGTCCAAAGCTTGTATTTTATAAGTTGATTTTCATTTTAGAAATGGGTTTTACTATAATATTTAGTAAATTTATTAAAATCCACGACTATTAAATATAATAATTAATTATTATAAATATTATTATTTTAATTAATTGTTGATAATGTACAATTAAGATAAGCGTCCGGGTTTTTTTATTTAAAATTCTCATTAAATCATTTGTTTAAGCCAAAACGTTTGACAATAACGATAACGATGGCTGAAAAAGACAATTAAGAACAACACTAATTATCGGGTAATTAATTTACCTCGTATATCTTTCTTAGATTGTTGCGAGAGAATAAATAAGTCGGTATAAATAAATTTAATTATTTATACAGTGACTTGCGTGTGTGTTTGCAATACTAGTGATCAAAATACAAAAAAAAAAATATTTTTTAATTTTTTTAGATAAAAATTTTTTTCCATAAAAATAAAAATTGTATATAAGTATAAATAATTTGTTTTGTAATTAACATACACACACGAAAAAAATCTCTCGATTTTTGTACAAACTGTTTTTACATATTTTTTATAACAATTATAAATAAATAATTATATTAGTTGAATTAAGAGATTGTGAGCAAATATAATTATTAATTGCTATTTGATTAAAATTGTTCTACAGTAATAATGTTCTATTACTAAAATTGATTATTATTATTATTATAATTATACTTATAGTTATAAGCAAATGATAATGTTTAGTTGGATAAATAATTACAAGAATTATTAATTATTATAAATGTTTTTTATATCAATTGTAAAGTGTGATTTTTTGTTGCATTAAGAATATTAGTAATAATAATAATAATTATATTAATTATAATAAATAAAAATAAATTACGGAATAATGTTCTTGATGCAATATTTTATTACACAGTGATGCGATCGAGACGTTATATTGTTAAGAATTAATTAAATTAATCAATCATGCGGACCAAACTCGATTTATTCTTTAATTTAACTTTTTACTTGAAAGTTTTGATTTGCATGGATTTATTTGTATGATTTCAATTGTATTTATCTTGTAATCCGAGTAGAAAAATTTTTAATAAATTATTTTGTAAAATGTTTATAAAAAAAAAAAAATTTATGAAAATTTTTTTTTAACAAATTTATCAACCAATTTTTTTTTTTACTTTTTTTGAAATTAATTTTTTTTATTTTGTTTGTTAACTTTTTTTTTTTTTTTTTTTTTTGATTTTTTTTTACAGTCCAAAGCTTGTATTTTATAAGTTGATTTTCATTTTAGAAATGGGTTTTACTATAATATTTAGTAAATTTATTAAAATCCACGACTATTAAATATAATAATTAATTATTATAAATATTATTATTTTAATTAATTGTTGATAATGTACAATTAAGATAAGCGTCCGGGTTTTTTTATTTAAAATTCTCATTAAATCATTTGTTTAAGCCAAAACGTTTGACAATAACGATAACGATGGCTGAAAAAGACAATTAAGAACAACACTAATTATCGGGTAATTAATTTACCTCGTATATCTTTCTTAGATTGTTGCGAGAGAATAAATAAGTCGGTATAAATAAATTTAATTATTTATACAGTGACTTGCGTGTGTGTTTGCAATACTAGTGATCAAAATACAAAAAAAAAAAAATATTTTTTAATTTTTTTAGATAAAAATTTTTTTCCATAAAAATAAAAATTGTATATAAGTATAAATAATTTGTTTTGTAATTAACATACACACACGAAAAAAATCTCTCGATTTTTGTACAAACTGTTTTTACATATTTTTTATAACAATTATAAATAAATAATTATATTAGTTGAATTAAGAGATTGTGAGCAAATATAATTATTAATTGCTATTTGATTAAAATTGTTCTACAGTAATAATGTTCTATTACTAAAATTGATTATTATTATTATTATAATTATACTTATAGTTATAAGCAAATGATAATGTTTAGTTGGATAAATAATTACAAGAATTATTAATTATTATAAATGTTTTTTATATCAATTGTAAAGTGTGATTTTTTGTTGCATTAAGAATATTAGTAATAATAATAATAATTATATTAATTATAATAAATAAAAATAAATTACGGAATAATGTTCTTGATGCAATATTTTATTACACAGTGATGCGATCGAGACGTTATATTGTTAAGAATTAATTAAATTAATCAATCATGCGGACCAAACTCGATTTATTCTTTAATTTAACTTTTTACTTGAAAGTTTTGATTTGCATGGATTTATTTGTATGATTTCAATTGTATTTATCTTGTAATCCGAGTAGAAAAATTTTTAATAAATTATTTTGTAAAATGTTTATAAAAAAAAAAAAATTTATGAAAATTTTTTTTTAACAAATTTATCAACCAATTTTTTTTTTTTTACTTTTTTTGAAATTAATTTTTTTTATTTTGTTTGTTAAAAAAATTTATTTTTTCCAATTTAGAAAAAAGGTGATTTTTTTTTTCTTTTTTATCAAGAAAAATTTTTTTCTCAATTTTTGAGTCTCACATTCTTTATTATAAAAATTTTTTGTAAAATTAATCTAAAAAAATTCTTCTGCTTGGATAAACTAATTATTATAACGTAACAAGACTGCGTATAATTGTCAAAAACAACGATAATAATAATAACGAAGAAAATTCCTGATAATAAAATAATTTGTAATAATGAGGCCTTATAATCTCAAGGATAATGACGTATAAAGTATAAAACTATATATTTGTATTTTTGTAATAAAAAAAAAAGACACTAGAATAATAATTGTAATAAAATAATGAGTTGAAGATTAAAAATAAACAATTAAAAAAATATATATATAAATTGTTCTCTAACGCATCTTGACCTGTGGTAATTAGAAAATTAAAAATATTTTAAGATACATGTAGTGTTAGTGGTATGACTATATGTTTATTGATAAAAAATAATTTTGATTATTATATTATTGAAAGAATAAGAGAATTTGTTATAATTATTATTGTAACTTGTAAAAAGTACTGAGTTTTATTATTAGTAGTAATTTGTTTGATATATTATACTAAGGAAAGTAATGATTTTTTTTTTCACTCAATCCTTACGTCCTATTTACCTTCCATTCTTCTCACTCTCATTTTTCTATATTTTTTATATAAATAAATAAATAAATAAGTTATGTTTTTTTAAAAACAGATGTAATAAAATAATAAAGATAGTCTAACCATTTATCAAATAAATTTGTTTTTTATTCACTTTCCTCTCATTATATTATTTATAATTAATCATCAGTCTTTAGTCAATGAGGAATTAAAAATTATAATTATTTCTAAAATTTATTAATAGAATAAAAAACTTTGATAAAAAATCAAAAATTTAATCAAATATTTCTTCATGTGTCAATAAGAATATTTTTAAAAAAAATTTAATATATTTTTTAATTCAATAAAATAAATTTCAATTACCAAATAAAATTGTTACCGGCTGTGTGAAATTTTGAAGGAAGCAAAAAGGATAATTTTAAAGCTATCACATGTATGTAATAAACATACTATATTACATTTTTTTTAAATAATTTATTTCTTAAGAAAAACTCCAAAAATTGCCAGATGTTAAATTATCAAATTTTATTTTTATTAAAAATAAATTTTTGAAAACTTTTCTATGAAAATTAATTTAGCAGATATTAGATAATTTTAACAATTTTTTTAACAAATAAATTATGGCACAAAAATTTATAAAAAAAAAATTGACATATGTAAAAATTTTAAAAAATTAAAAATGCAATTTTTCAAAAATTATTTTTTGGAACAAATTTATTTGTTAAAAAAAACTAAAAAATAATCGAGTGACTGCTAACTTTAATGTCATAACTTTTCTCTATTGTACTTATTGCAAGTACTGTTCTTATACATGACACTAAAGTTAACAGAGGTCTAAAAATTTTATAATTTTTTTTATTAATTAAATTACAACTAAAAAGATATTTATAAAAAATTGCACTTATAGTTTTTCAAGTTTTTTACATGTGAAAATTTTTTTTTAATTGTTTAATTGCAATTTTTTCAATAAAAAATTTCTAAAAATTTTGAAATGTTGGCTAACTTCATTTTCATTTTTATACATCTATTTTTTAGTATATTTTTATTTTATTAATAAAAATAAAGATTAATCTAAATCTAAATTTAATTAATTACAATTCATCTTACCATTTATGTGATGTTCTTATATTCAAGTATCAAGTCATAAAACTATTTTTTTACAATTTATTATTAGAATTCTTGTTCTATATAAAGTGTCTTTCCAATTTGGACATTGTAATGCGCAATAAAAATTGACAGCTGACAAGAGCTAATATTGAAATCTCCTACAAGTGCATTTGTTGAGTTTTTTGTTACTTTCAATTTCTTTTTTTGAACAAACAATTTTTACTCAATTAACTAAATGATTAATTAACCAGTAATTAATTAATCCGTAATACAAAATAATTAATATACTACGTCTGCATATATACTCACATCTACAATCACTGCTTTACTTAGTTTCATTTTTTGGCCAGTAGATGTCCAAAACTTACGTCACGCCTACTAAAAGTTTGAAGTTGTATGTATAGTATCGCAATTCACAGCTTGTATCAAATATCAAATTATGCTATTTCGCATTCGCTAGTTGTACTGATGATGATCCAAAATTTTGATTACGAATCATAACTTCAAATTGTACATTAATTTTATAAAAGTATTAATATTTTTTCAAGTTAATTTTTTAAAATGAACGCTGTAAAGGTAATATATATTTTTTTTAATTTCACCTGTCAAATCAACGCGGTAAGAGTGAATTTTTTTGTAACTTGTTCAGTGATAGAATTTTTATTTTTATTAACGAAATTAAAATTAGCAGACATCTGTAATTTTTAGAATTTTTTTTAACAAATAAATTATGATAAAAAAATTAAAAAAAAAAATTGACTTGTAGAAATTTAAAAGAATAAAAAATGCAATTTATTAAAAAAAATTCAAAAATTCTTTAATGACTACTAACTTTAATGTCATATTTTTACAACAAATATTACACATTTAAAAAAATAAAATTATAATAATAATTTTTTCACACATTTAAAATTGGAATTTTATGATACTGATGTCAGCTGATATTAAAAAATTTTTTGGTTTTTTTTCTTTAATTAATTTTATATTAACAAAATAATTTTAAAAAATTTCACTTCAAAATTTTTTTTTTTTGAATTTTTATGTAATAATAATATATATTTTGAAAATTGACAAATGTTTGCTAACTTAAGCTTCATGGAATTTTTCAGAATATTTTTTTATAATTTGTTTGTTGAATAAAATCCTAGAAATCATCACATGTTAGTTAAGTTCAGTATCATTTTTATTCAGGTTGAAAAAAGTAAGAGGCTGTTCCTTAAATATTTGGATCATTTGCGGGTGTTTGTTGACACCAACAAAGTCCTGAAATTGGCGTTGATAACGGAACGTGACAACCCAATAATTTCAAAGCATTTTCAAAAACGAGAAACAGCAGTAAAAGAGCTACTGACAACTTTTGATCCTGTGGAAGGAGAAATTGATCTATTATGGGCATTCAACAACGTCGAGGAATGTCAAAAATATATTGATTATGTCATTAAATTAATGACCTTTCCTTGGAAACACATCGAAACAACCTTGTGGTAAGTCTTAAGGTATGAATTAATTTTACAAAAAAAAATAATAGTAATAATAACATAATAGTAAAGTTAGCCAACGTTTATTAATTTTTTGATATTTTTTAATTTATTAAATTATAACTAAAAAATTTTTTTAGAAATTACACTTTTAGTTTTTTAAAAATGAATTTTTTTTTTTATAATTTTGTCAAAAAAAAATTCTATAAATTTTAAGATATCAGCTAACTTAATTTTCATAATAATAAATAGTAAATTATAAAATATTTTAGTGATCCCAACTGCGAACGAATATTTGCTAATTTTCGGGCAATAATTAGGATCTTAAAAATTGAAACACCCGATGGCACGCAAAGTTTCTTTGACGAGCTTTCACCTGTTAAATCAGACCCTGAAGAGAATCCAGATCCGAAGAAGACCATTGAAAATTTTTACATAAGAACTGGTCAACTGTATTAGGCTGAATCTCAAATGTTTTCTAACTGAAGATATTAATATTAATAATTAATTTCAGTTTAATTTTATATAAGATCTCTATTTGTGATTAATATTAGTTAAAGTTAATGTTAAGTATGTATATTGAAAATTAAAAGTTTAAATTGTCTAAAATTTATGTAAAGGATCTATCTAGAGTTAATTGATATAAAGTATATATCTGTAGTTGAAATTATTCAATAAGAAAATTAAAATTGTGAATCTTATTATATTGTAAATTTTAAAAGATTAAGTCACTAAGTAAAAATAATTTTAATTTAACTAAAAAAAAAAAAATATAAATCTTAAAATAAATCTGACTAATGTCTTGAAATTTGTGTATTTAATTAAGGGATTATTATACATTCTAAGAATAAAAATAAGCGATTTTTAAATCATTTTTCAGAAGAGGATATTTAGTTGAATTCTATGAAAGTTGATAAACATATAATAAATATTTTTAATTTTTTGACTAATTTATTTTTCTTTACAAATTATTTTACTTGTATTTATTTTGTAACACAAGTAGAAAATTAAAAAAAAATTATTCTGTAAAATGTTTATGAAAAAAATTTTAGTTCGAGTTATCTTGAGTAGTTTTTAGATTATTAAAGAGATAAATGTAAAGCTGGATGATTTAGCGTCGAAATGACCTATAACTCATGAAGAATAGCTACTTATTTAATGAAAGAAGAAAGAGATACAAATTGGGTTTGAATATTATCAGTATCAATATGATTCTAGAATTGTCGCATTGAAATCTATTAACTTTTATTGTTTCTCAGTATGATCATCTTCCATTCTTCTCTATCAATTACAATTAAAAAATGCTTTAAAAAATTTCCACTTATAATTTTTTTTTAATTTCCACATGCGAAATTTTTTAATAGAATTTTTTTTTATAATTTTACTGCTATAAAATTCTAAAAAAATTTTTAGTATATATCCACTTCAGTGTCATGTAGGTATTAGACAGGTAATTAAAATAAATATTCAATAACAATTTCTTTAAAATATTTTTATTTAATCAATAGCAATATAAAAAATTAATAGTCAAGAACAGCCAGCTGGATAAAGTGGGAGTGCTTTCATGCGATAATCTCAATAATTCAAATAAAAACACTTTAAAAAATTGAGAATCAAAATCAGTCTTGGCAAAACGTTTTTAAATATTTTTTTTGTAAAATAAATTCATGATAAATATCAATGACATATTTTTATTAATATTCTTAATTCATCTATCTTTTTAATTACAATTTAATTACTAATTTCTAGCTTTTATACATTATTGCATGATGAGCTGGTCGATCATCAAAAGATCAATTTATCGTCAATGTTTATTATAATTTCAACTGTTTTTTACATAAAATTCAGCTATCTCCACTTTGGAACTGATAGGTCATTTTTAAGCTTGATCCATAAAATAATAAGTTCGCTCCTTGATTGTTATGACATCTTTATCTTCCAGCGATAGCAACTCACGGATGGATTTTTTGTGTCTACTTCTGAGTTTTAAGTAATATTGAAACTTTCCTACATCTGGGTTATCATCTAAGGCAAATTGAGCTGCCTTGCATCTTTCTATATACGTGATGTAGTAGTGTAATATAAGGAAAGCACATCCTATTGAAAGTCTTGCATCAAGCTCATGAATCCTCAATATTTCGATTTGGTTATCCGTCATACCACTTTTTACTTGATAAAAGAGACCTGCAAGGTCCTGTTTGTACTTCCTAATCTCACGGTAATCAAAGATAAGCTTTGAAATATACGAGAGCAACTTTTTTATTGGATTTTTATCCGTTGATATGCAGAGTGAGCTCGAGCAATCGCATGACTCCTGAAAATTAAAATTTTTGTTTCAAAATAAATTTAGATATTTATTTTGAATAAAAAATGTAATTATGATTAATTTAATAAAGTAATGTGAAAAAATTTACAGGTTAGAAATTATTATGGCTCAAAAAAACACAATTAACCATGACCATGATATAAAGAACATGCATATTAATCACTTTAAAAATTGTGAAATTTAATGAAAATTTAGTTAGCCGACATTTAAAAATTTTTTTTTATTGATGAAATTTGTAAAAAATATTTTTTTGTTATTATTAAATAAATGAAAAAATTAAAAACGTCAGCTAATTTTAGTATTATGATACCTAGTTTATTGATAACTTACCATTTTTTTTATTTTTTTAAATATATTAAAGATGTTGAATTTTTAAAACCTTACTTTGGAGTTAATATAATGTTAAAAATAAACTATGTATTGGTTTTTCAGGTGACCACGTTGTTGAACTGTTCTAGATGCTCGCCTGCTCGCCACTTTTCAAATGAATGGTATATATAGTCACTAAATCACTTTTTGAAAGAACATTTTCATGATGATATAGTGTAATAAAAGTTTTGAACACAGAGATTGTAGGTTACTAATTTATCAACGTGGATACATTCCTAAATGCGCGCGCAACAGGTAGTTAACTACAGCTGTATTTAGGAGAATGTACATACGCTATGTGATTTGAAGAAATAAAAGTGACAAGTGTTTGAATAAAATAGCATAAATCAAATATCGAATTATAATAAATTATTATATATATATATTATACATACTTACTTAAAGATTTTTTTTTTTTTATTGAAAAATAATTTTTACAAAATTAAAATAAAAATTTTCACATGTAGAAAATTTTAAAAATTATCTGTGGAATTTTTTAAAAATAGTTTTTTAGTTTTAATTTCTAATTTAAAAAAAAAATCAAAAATTTTTGTGTCGGCTAACTTATTTTCCATATCAATTATGTACAATAAAAGAATGCTTCTAAAAAATTTCTCAAATAATTTTTTTTAATTTTCATATATGGAATAATTATTCTTAATTTTTTTTTCACAATAATTTAATTATTATAAAATTATAAAAAAATTTCTAATGTCTGTCAACCTCAGTGTCATTAAAATTTTCGGACCAGTTTCACATGTCTTCACTTTGATAATTTTTAAAAATTAAAAATGCGATATTTTAAAAATAATTTTTTGGAATAAATTTCTTTTAAGTAACTGCCAAACATTAATCATAATTATACTAATTAAAGTATTGAGTTAACAAAAGAAAAAAAAAGGTCATTTTTGGAAGCACTTAAAATGCAATTTTATTTTATTTTTTTTTAATAAGTTCAATTAATTGTATAATTAATTAATCTAAACATTTTCACTCATTCAAACTTTAATGATTACTTTTCGCACTTAAAAATTCACAATGTCACTTTACATACAATCATAAATTTATAATAATGATAATTATTATTATTAAGTAATTTAATCATAATTAATAATAAAAATAAAAATATTTACATACGATACTGGCAGTAATATATTTAATAATTTCGTTACGCGTGCATTGATCGATATTGATAGTTACATTTAATTAACAACGCTCAAATTTTACTCAATTTCTTCTTTAACCAGTCAGTTAATCAACCACATAAAGTACACACTAGCATTCTACTAGTCTTTATCAATCATATAATTACTTAGTAAGATCTTGTTTCTTTGACACTTATTCGTACAATTTAATTATTTAATTCATATAAATAAAATTAATAATAAAAACAAAAAAAATGCATTTCAATAGATATGAAATAGTAGTTAAAATTACTTTATAGAATTAATTAGCGACAACATTTGAACACAGTTTTAAAAACAAATGTCAAGTTTTATTAAATAAATTAAATGGCAGTGTTCAATTGATAATTAATTATTAATTCTATTAATTAATTAATTAATTAAAAAATTACGCCTTTGTAAACATGAATTACTCGAAGTAAAAAAAATTAATTATTAAATGTGTCAGTCACTCGATTGAATTTTTCTAATTCTTTTTTTTTTTTTTTTTTTTTTTATTTTTGATAATTTTATAAAATTGT